>JBAMAW010000986.1:0-175817 GCA_037043295.1 Amiota minor
TTGAACACACCCACATCAGTGTTCAATGGGATTTTTTAAGCCAATAATTGAACGAGATTTAAACAATTCCTTAACGACATTTGGACGTGTTTGCAATTGTATACCATATACATCATTGTTGAGCAATTGCACTTTGATGCGAGCCATATTTTTATCGGTATTTCGTAATGTCAAAAGACCAGACAGTTCAAATTGTTGTAGGCCACCATCGCGACACAAACGTACAACCAATTTATGTTCCAATTGCAGATGTACACTATACAAAAAAATATAAATAGAGATTAGTATTCTCGTCTAATTAGATTGGATCTACTATAAACATGATATATTTTTCGATATTCATATACTTTTCTGTATGCACATCAGCGTCAATTTTTGCCTTAACCACAGCACTAGCAGTAGTAGCCGAACCACCAACAGTAGCTGGAGTTAAATTAGCAATTCTTTCACCTTCATTCTTTAATTGATCTACAAAGCTATCAACATCTTTCGATTTGCCAAATTTGATTTGACAAACTATTGTATTTCATCGCTCTAGCTCAAAAACTAAGGGACTATATATATATATGTCTCCTTCTGTCTATTATAAACTTCATGAAAAACTTATAGTACTAGTATTCACTTCGTGGAAAATATTATTATATTGCCAATATAATGGTACACTACTTTACTTATAAGTTTCAAAGATACACCAAACATCAGTCAACATATGAAACTCATTGAAATTACAATTATCTGCATATGTCATACATATCTGTATGATATATATGTTCTTGCATAGGCTTGCCAACTTACGCTCTATGTACAATATGTGGGGATATACAATACTTATGAGGGATAATCATATCGTCTGACCGTAGCATTATTATCCTTAATATTATGAACTTTTCAAGTGGGATATTTTGTATTTGAAAGAGAGCTTCTCTAAGAAGCATAATGATCTTTGGTTATAACGTTGATCCAAAAAATAAGAAGGACTTTGTAGGAAGTATTACAGGAAACTTGATTCAAAGTCTAAATAAAAAATTTCAAACATCTCAAAACAATATTCTTAAAGTTATCCTGAATCTACCATTCCACTATACAACAAAGTGATTTAGCCAATGCTAAAATTATCAAATATAAAATCTTTATTATAAAATTAAAATTTGAACATCCGTAATAGTAAGGTCTTCTTAAAAGAAAAGTGGCTTGAAATTCCTTTTTGTTATTATTGGGCACGTAAAAAATCTGTTTAGTTCTATTCAGTTGGAACAACATTGCCGTTGACATTCTTTTTAGCATAAGCTAAATGACTTAGTGACTGTGAGATGATGCATATCTTGCATATGGTGGTGGTGTCAATTCGATCTTGGTCATTGCTATTGCATCTTCATCTGATGAAGTTGCACTGTCGCCATAAAAACGTGGCTCATAGTGAGTTATTTCAATGTCACCATTTTTTATGTTATCATTTTCAGAGTCCTCATCATCATCATCAGAACTATCCGGCATCTTCAATTCAATAGAAGGGGCAGCAGCAGCTGATATCGATATTGATGACGATTCTGCATTATTGTCCACTGGTGTTAAGGTAGCAGTACCAGCATTATAACGTACTATAACATTACCATATGCACCATGCTTATTCAAATGCTCATAACATGTCGTGCATACGCGCACCGGTTTAGGGCTTTGCTGTGGCAACAAGAATTTCTTTGACGAACATGATCCACACACAACTGATCCACAATTACGACAATGATGCCGTCGTACAATCATAGTGAATTGTGTCTTCTTGCAATGCATACAAATGGCTGCCTCTGCATCTGGTACCCAAACAGCAGCATGATTCTCAACAGGTTTCTTGCCACTTTTACGCAGTAAATCTTTCACACACCTGTCGATGTGAGTCATCCATTCTTGTTTCTCACAGTCTGTTGTCGCATAAACAATAAATGACTTGGTTTTTGTTCGTATCAACCAACCATTGCAATATTGCCCATTGTCTTCGATAGATTCAAGTGAGATTTCCTCCAATGGTATTATATGTTGCTTATTGTATTTTTTCTTGCCAATGAGAACGTTGCCATAGACAAGTATATCGTTAAATAAGAAGAACTGACGTGGCTTTGGACGTTTGCGGCATATTTTTGTTAAGACTCCTTCACCAACCAGCACACGTCCCGGCACTGAAAGTGTTACACCAAACCGACCAAAGCAACTATCGATCAAAGAGATGCGTTGAGTATTTGCTTCAGAATTAACCAAACGATCGACCATCTTGATGCTTTTGGATGATGATGGGTTAGCAAATATAATTATGGAAAATAGCGAAAGTTCCAATTAGTTTTTTCCAAACTTAAATAAGAAAATAATTTTTACTTTTACGCCCGAGTTGTGTTAAACTTTCTTGTCTGCTCTTGTTTAGCTTTTGACATTTGTTTCAATTATATTTTGATTTATGATAAATTTTAAATATTTATATGAAGAAATAGAACTCAGTTTACTCTAAACGACTTGATTTTGTAATTTCGATGATTTCAAAAATTCTCCAAAATTTCCATGTAAAAAAATAACAATAAAAACAATTAACCAAGCTTTAACATGAAGGTTTTCCGGGATATTATTAGTGGCGATGCTCTGCTTAGCGATACTTATACGGTCTTTTTGGTCAATGAGATTATGTATGAAGTTTACGGCAATTTGATTACGCGCAGCGGATCTGACATTCAGTCTACTGATTTCAATCCATCAGCTGAAGAATCTACAGATGACCATTCTAAATCTACTGTTGAGACTGACGACATCGATATTGTTATATATTATAGATTGAGAGAATGTTTCGATTTTGGCAAGAAAAAAGCTTACGAATCGTATCTTAATCGCTACGTGAAAAGGGTGGTTAAAAGACTTAAAGAAAGTGACCCTAAACAAGTAAAGATATTTAAAACAAATATGAAGAAAATAAAGGAAAATATTCTTGATCGATTCGAACATTTCAAATTCTTCATTGGAGAATCCATGGACTGTGAAGGTATGGTTGTATTGTGCGAATATCGCGATGTTGATGGCATTACTACACCAGTGTTTATGTTTTTTAAGCATGGTTTGGAGGAGGAGATGTTTGATGAAGATGAATTATTAAGTTGTTAAAAACACTACCTACGATCTACTAGTATCCATCAACAAGAACTAATCGCAATCCCATGTTGGTACAATGCCAATTAAATCGATAAATTATCTGTTAAACTTGAGTTAATAATAACTTTCACTAATAAATAATAATGGAGAAAATATCAATTTTTCTTTTTATTGTGAAAAATAAGGCGAATAGTAAATGACAAGCAGGAATAACGGAAACAATATGATCGATCACAAATTGATTTTTATTTATCGTGTACAGTTGGACAATGATTGTTCAAACGCAATGTGCTGGGAACACAACTAAATGAAAGAAGGAATTTCAAATCAACTGTGGAGATTTGCTAGGCATAACACACATAAGATTCTTTAAAAACGTAGAAATAGAGGAAACTCTGAAAAATAAAACAACGTCCGCCCTAGTCGGTATTCTTTCCATTTGTACAAGACCCCAACCGAGCGGATGGTCACGCTTCATCAATAAGAAAACATTGTTGTCGCGAATGTTCAACCTGTTAAGGTGTGATGAAGTGTCCATCTCCCGTCGTTTTCCGTAGAGCACGAGACACAAAAAACGTTTTTCTGTGAGCAAAACGGCATATAGAGTTGATAAGAAACAGGCAGGAGAAATAAGGAAAGATAACTACAAACCACAACAAAATATCACCATGACAGTGCTATAAGGTAGTTATTTATGCGAATTTGCTAATTAAATTTGTTTAGAAAAAAAAAAAAAAAAAAAAACACGGTGAACTTTGTCAAGATTTCCAAGGGGGTAATCCTGAGCGATGTTGTAAAAATATGAGAAGAGAAAATTTTGCTACGAGAACAACGTCCAACTGAATGGTAGTCAATAGAAGTTGGAAGCTCTTGCTATATGAGCAACGTCCTACAACGTCCAACTCAAGGATAGTCAGTAGGAATCAGTAAAATAATCGCCTTTTTATTTAGCATGTAACGTCAGTCACAGTAAGAATGTAGAAGTCTGTGAGAAGCCTCATAGTGAAATTTTCTTCGAAATGGCAACAAATTATTATACACTCATATGCTAACTTTTAACTATGAGTATATTAAATAAAATATCAAGATAAAAGTTGCGAATCATCACTAAACAATTCATTAAAATAAACCAACAAATCCAAATTAACATTCTCCTGTACAAATAGGTGACTATTGTATTATGGTATAAGTTCCAACTAGTCATTAAGTTTGTTATCAACTTAAGTAGCCTTTACCTGTTTCTTCTGATGCCTTTTGGATAGTCGCATTGTGCTCACGATGCAGTTGTAAACGAAGTTCTGAAAGCTAGGTGGAATGGTTTTTGATCCACCACAGTTGGCTCAGGTAGCAACAGAGCGTGGCTTGGGCTTTAAATTGACTTTCTGCTTTTAGGATTCCTCTTCTTGCTAATAGATTGAAATTAGAATAAAAATGTTAATATTTATTAATTTCATTTAATTAAAAACAAACCTTTTGCTTGCGTATTTCCTTGTGGGTACGCCATGTCTTCAATGTCAGAAGAGTTTTTGGACATGTGACAGCGTGAGCGACAAGACGCTGCATTGTTTTTGCATGACATACTTTAAAATTTGGCAATGGTCGACTATGGAATTCGCGTGATTTACGTTCTTCATCATCGCGCTTGCACAACGCATCCTCACGTTTCTGCTGATAGATATCGTTAAAGACATAGGCTTTTGGGGGGAGCTGCTACAGCAGCCGTACCACCACCAGCTGAGGTTATCGGACATTGTTGTCCTTTAAATGTAGCATGCGTAGACCACTCAAGCATTATATTCTTCTTGGCCGATTGCTGATTTGTTATCGTGATGGCTACTATTTCGTCGCCCACTTGAGCAATATCATTAACAATATTATTGTCCCTAATATTCTGTTTAGCATCGTAATAACCATCATCAGTATCTTCCATTTCCTTGAGTGTCCTTAAATCTGAGGGTAGTATCGACTTGCGCGGTTGGGATTTTTTATTTTTTGAATCATTTGTCTTGTCTCCTGCTGCAGATGCGTCCAAAGAATTTCATGCATCTGCATCATTCAACAATTGTGAATTTAATGGTTTTTTGTTCTCTTTGTTTGGTTTAAACTGATATACAATAGTCTCCTCTTCCACCACGTCGCATATACCATTTTCTTTTTCGAATTTTCCATGTTTAAAATGTTTTTTTGCTGCGCAAGTAAATAAAATAATAAATCATAATTCATTAAACTCATTAGCACAACAAAAATTTACCATTTAAATTTAAATGTCGTCCCAATTAAATTTCAATTCGGTTTTTATATTTAAAGTGTTCATTCGTTACAAAACTATGAAAATGTTAATCAATGAAATGAAAGAAAAAACAAACAATATTTACAAGAATAAATTAAAAATGCAATAAACAATCGTATCGAAGCCAAATGTGATAAAATGTGGCGCTTGTTTTTTTTGAACGTTCCGTTCGAATGGCAAAGAAATGAAGGAATGTCAATACAGATGACATTGCTCTTGTTCTTGCATCAATTTCCCATTTGCATGCTTTTGTGGCATTTTGGCATTCACACGTTCTTGTGCCAATTTGCCAGTCCTGTAATTATCGATAAGTATTTGTTAACTTATCGGTTCGACTATTGAAACGTTTTATCTCTTCGGTTTGTATGGAAGGAATTTTTAAATTATCGCGGACAAAATGATTTTTAAGCCTGGTGATTGACTTAATCCTTTAGCCTGGTGAACCGTCTGTTCCTGTGCTTGACGATTTCTTCTTTTATCGGTGGGATTTGCAAGTTAAATCACTGCACACCTGCAGTTCTCCGCATTAGCTTGCGCTGCCTGAACTTCTGGAGAAAATCCATGTTTTAGTTGTATTTTTTAATGTTTTCAACTATGAGTTTATTCAGTATTATTATTATGATAATTTAATGATCTGTGTTCCGTGATTTTTTAATGTTACTTAAAATTTATATATTTTATTTATTGTAATTTGAAATGTATGATATTGTTTTCCGGATTTTCTATTCCACACATACAATATATTTACATACTATAGTGTCTTTCATTTTGAATTTCGCTTTTTTAATTGTGGTTTTCTTTTGATTACAGTAAATAGAATTCGTAAATAAAATAAAATGAAAATTGTAACGAAATAAATAGTTTTTGTATCTGCACTTATTTATTTACGTAGTTTCTTGTCTTGTCTTTGAACCCAGTAGGATTAGAACCTTTTTATTGTATGTATAAGTCGTAGCTCGAAAGTTTGTTGCAAGGGGAAAGAGTCCTTGAGGAGTCCATGTCCATTTGACCATTTGTCGATAGGATCATGTTTCGATAAGCAACTTTAGTAACTTTTTATATACCTACATATTTTACATAGACTCTTAACTATTTTTCCTATTTATTATAAATGTATTTTTGTTGAGTTTTGAACGAAATTCATTGGTAATTTAAAATGAGAAAGAAGTGCGAGTGCCTAAGGATGGGACCAATTACCAACAATCCATACTTTAACTCTTTGAGGGATTTTTCGTAGACGCAACTGCCACCTTACGATGTTTAAAGCAGCACAACAAGTGGCCCAAGTGCTGGCGTAAGATGAGCCGCAAACAGAAAGAGCAATCTAAAAGAATGGTATGTTGGACCTGTGGCATGTGGCATGGTTACACTAAATAAACTTATATTTCTTACTTATGTTACAGTATTAATGTTAAAAAAGGGTGAAAAAATTAAGCACTCCAGTTCGCTTTGCCCACGCGCAGGGACAATGAAAACCAGAAAAGGTCGTAAAAACAAATAAAAAAAGACTTTGAGTTTCTCACCAAAGAAAAACTAGCAGCAGCCATCGTACGCGTAAAAATAAAATAAAGCGTACTCTGCCAATGTATAAGGCTGCAAAAAAAAAATGTAGCTAACAGAAGCATCCAACGCAAGGCAAAGACATCTTCATGGGTAAATAACTACGAAAGCCTAAGGAGAAATCATTAACATGTAACATACGGGACCTTAAAGCAAAGCTGAATTGATCAATTGATCAAAGAGTAACAAAAAGAGCAACTGTTCGAAATCGGAAATCGAATCCTTGATAGTATCATACACTACTGGTGAAGTTGAAGTCTATACTGATGAAACAACTTTGGAAGAGTGATGTTAAAGCAGTGACTCATTGGCGATAGCTGAAAACATTAAACAGAAAAGCCAAAAGGCGATCAATGGACCCTCAGATGATCAGTATGAGAATTTGTGCCAAGAAGAAAGTAAACCATCTTCAGACAAAAATCAAATGAAAGATTCAGTAAATTAAAGAAAACCTAAAACTTACCGCTTCCTTTTTTTCTTAGAGGCTCGTGAATATATCATTTCCTTTCTGTAGATCTACTTGTATATAAGTATTAGTTCTTGTAAGATAATGTTTGTGAAGATGTGGGTTCATGATTGTATTTGAATTTGGTAAGTTGTCAATATTATCTGAGAAAGTCTAAATCACTAATAATCAGAAAAATTTTGTATTCTGGCAGATGACTTTACTTTTCCGGACGAGAAATTACAACTACAATACTCATACTTTTGGAAATCGCTACGCATAAAATTTTGAGTCGAGTTCGGCTTTTAAATTCTTCATTCAAAATTAAATTATGGCAATATGATTGTCTTTCAAAGCTCCTGCAGATTCTCAAACCAGAATACCTGCCCTCGAAAGGTGTCAGTCTACGTGTGTCTAGCCCATATTCACCAAGCATGTAAACTTTTAAGACTCTGGGATCATGTTCTTATTAGAGAAAATGTTTCTTTTTTTTTTATTATCAAACTGAACTTTTGACTTCATTTATAAGTGTCTAATTCCATTTTACAAAAGCAAAGCTCTGTCGCCTGGTCAAGGGTTCGGAAACCCTACCTTCATCGTTTCCATTATGACAGGTTTATCAATATTTTGATAGAGAAATTCAAATACAAGTAATCCAAAGCATACAGCGGATGTTAATGCCATTAAACATCTATGGAATACGTTGGAGTGTCGATTCAGCAAGCATACAATAGCATTAAATAGTATGCTCCGAAAGAAACTTTTGGATGAATGGGGTAAAAATTAGTCTGTAGAACATCAAAAAATTGATACATTCCATGCTAAAAAGTCTAATTAAGGACCTTAAACATAAGGGATATCTATCTCACTTACATACGTTCAAGACTTTCTCTAATTTTTATCAGTTATAATCATATTTATGTAGTAAACTTTTGTCGTTGTTCATTTTAGACCACTTTTTTTTTAAATTTAATTAAAACAGTTTTGTGACCGATACAAAATTTTCAAAAATACTTGTAATAAAGAAAATGGTTTAAAAAAATATTTAAAAGAAAAGAAACAAAAATAAAATCTGAATTGATATCTCTTATATTTACTGCCTAGTTAAAATTATGATTTGTTTTTGCTGCGCCTAGTGTAGTCTATCTATGAGTATAGTATACATATATATATCCTATGGCAGATTATAATTTTTCCATTGGTAAATAAATAATTTAACATTTTTCTGTAAGATTTCTATGACATTTATAAGTTACTTATTTATTTGTTGTTTATCATAAACCAAATCAATTTAACAATTAATTTAAAATCCAAATGAAGTTTCATTGTTCGACCGATTTAAAAATTGTTTCTAAAAAAAAAGAAATGAAGAAAATTAGTATAAATACTTCTATAGAAGTTCATACCCGTACATACCAAAACCAACCATCTTTTCTTTTTTTTTTTTCTTTAACCACGATTACATGATAATTTCTAGAGAGAAAATATAAATAAATACTTATGAGTAAATTAAATACCATAAGATTTTGAATTTATTTTTTTCTCTCACCAATTCATCGGCTTTTTGACTTATTTCCTCCTTCTCTCCATCAATCCATCCATTCTTCCTTCTTTCACACATACACTTCATCTGACAACAAACACATCACATCTTCACAAAACATGATAATGATATGATGCTTGGATCTCCGTTTGTTTTTTTGCTTTTTGTTTTTGATAAACACAAATGATTCTTATATTTTATATGTATATAGAAGAAGGTTACGACGACAAATTAAAGAACAACAACAAACATTTATGAGTTTAAATTGATTGATTAATGTTTTATGTATGATGCCTGACTGCCATTCTCCTTCTTCTCAGATCATCATCGGATCAGATCCAGATCCAACCTCCATATGTGTCATCTGCTGTGTCATTAGATCATCATTCTCTCTAAATGAAGTACAAAAAAATAAATTAAATAAAAAATCAAATTTTAATTTAATTAATCATTAATTCATACCATTTTTTAAGGACTTTTAACAATCCTTTAAATTGATGAGAGAAATTTCCTTTTTGTTTTTCCTTTTTCCCCAAGTTTGTGTGTGCATGTATGTGTTTGTGTGTGTGTGTATTAAATAAAATTTATGGCATAGCCAGCCAGCACTGCTAATCTTCCAATTAAAAACTTCTTAAGAACTATGCTTGATGTTTCTGTGATTACAACAATCAATAAAGTTTTCCTTCCTTAAATTTCGTCTTTCTTTTCTTTTCTATAAGAAAATAAATTATAAAATTTAAATAATTGCGCAAAAATTATTAATAAAGTAATAGAGAGAGAGACAGAGAGAGAGAGAAAGAGACAGAGAGAGAAAGGGAAAGAGAGCGAAAAGAGAGAGAGAGACAGAAAGAAAGATAGACAAACCTTATTTTGAGATGGTGCAGGCAAATGATGATTTCAAATGTTGATGATTTTGGTTTCCTTATACTTCAGTAAATATCTCTTCTCTGATGCTGCTTTTTTGTTGTTTTTTTTCTCTTTTTTTTGCGATTTTTTTTTTTCAATTTTTTTCTTTTTTTGTGATATTTTTTTGTCAATTTTTTCTTTTTTTTGTGATATTTTTTGATTTTTTTTTATCTACTTGTATTTTTTTTACTTGTTGTTGCTGTTGTTGTTCTTATTAATGATGGTTTTTTTTAATTTAATTTTTTTGTTTGTATTTTTTCTTGTAATTAATGTTTTGGCATAGGAGTCACCTTGGTATAATCATGTTGCTGATGCCAATCTTGCTAGGCAAATAATAGCCAAGCAATACACATGAATGCCAGATATAAGAATAACTTTGATAGAGCTTGCTCATCTTGAAATTGTGTAGCGCCGCGAGCGGCAGCTGAGAAATAAAAAATATAAATAATAAGAAAGACAAGACGACACAACAATAAAATATGCTTTTCGTATCTTTTCAATTTGTTACCTGGTGGACGTGGTTCAAAATTCAATGATGATGTAAAGAAACCAAATGGAAAAGCTCCAATTCCGAATGACATATGAAAACCGTCGCCAAAACCGAAACCAGCAAAACCTGGTTGTGGTTCTGGTTCGGTTCGCTGTCCAGCTGGTCTAGGTGGTACTTTATTACTGGAATAAAAAGATCAAAAGACATAAAACAAAATTAATACATATAAGTAGTAGTACATATTATGAACTTAAGTTGAAAGTTTCTTTTGTTTTTGTTTTGATTTAAATTTTATTTAAAAACTGGATAAGTTTATGGGTGATTGATTGCATGTCAGTCTTCAGTCTTGTGTCGAAGCTGTTGAAGTAAAACAACAATCGTTAGAAGAAGAGTAATAGACAAATTGACCTGTCTGAGGTGAACTATCAACATATGTTTGGCTCCTCCAAGGTTTGATAGTCTAGAGCTGAACTGAAATCATCACTTGCACTGTTTAAATGACACTTCCTCCCACTAACCCACTAAAACTTAGTCAAGGGAAGGACACCATCTGCTAAGTAATCTAACTAAATAGTATCTCATTATTAGCATGCTGCCACAGAACTCAGAACAAAAACTCACATTTCGTACTTAGGAACATAGCTAAACTAGGAGTGTACTCAATTTTAAGATTAGAACAGAAACACTTTAAGGACTTTGGCCAACCAGAATGGGTCACATTGTGATCAGCGTGATTTCAACATATTCAAAAATGATGAATTCAATGTGAATGACAAAGAAGAACGTAAAAATCGACAAAAAAGTTTGCAGATGTCGAAATGCAAAGATTATTAGATTCAGACGATACACAGACACAAAAAATAATGACAAAGCAATTGAATGTCACTGAGAAAGTCGTTTTCGATTGGAAATTGGTTTCCATACGAACTCAGCAAATGACAGATGGAAAAGCACAAAAATGATGTGTCAGGATAACCAACAATATCGAGTGCAAGACAGGATCGCTCGCTTCGGGAAGAAGACAATGATGCTGTGTGTGTATGGTGGTGGTGGGACCAGAAGGATGTGGTGTACTACGAGCTTCTCAAGCCTGGTGAAACAGTTAATACCAAGCGCTTCCAAGCAGCAAATGATCAATTTTAACCATGCATTGATCGAAAAGGACAAAATGTGTAAAAATCGAGGCCCGATACTTTGAATAGAAAATCCTTTGCCATTATCAAGTCATGAGTTCGTATAAAGTCAAATTCAAATGTCTTTTTAAGAAATTTTGAAAAGTCTCCCACTTTCAATAGCCAATTGTTAGACAATATGAGTAGATGGTAAGATCAATTCTGCTTGTAATACTAATTTTAGTTGGTACATACTTTGCATCCGTCGTGTACAACTTGGATGAGATTATAATACTGATAAATGTGATTTTAAACTCATTTGTTGTAATGATCGATATACATACCGTGGATCTTCTTGATTGACACTATTACGTCCATAAAGTGGTATGACTTTGTCTTTGTCCACAGCAGCTTTGCAAACGGGGCACAGTTTTCGATTGGGCCTAGTCTCTAGCCATTGATGCAAGCATGGCCAGCAAAACAGGTGACCGCACATGCTGACTACAGCATCTTTAGCTGTGTCCAAACAAATATTACATTCATATAAGGAATCATCTGTTCTATTTTCTCCATCATCCCCATCACTATTGACACCACTAGCACTGTTGCCGTTATTGCTGTCACTATTACTAGTAGTGCTGCCAAAACCAGGGAACATCACATTGCTGGTGCTAGTGGCGTTGTTGTTGTTAGTAGTAGTAATAGTAGTAGTAGTTGATGTTGTTGTAGCAGCATTGGTTCCTTCACTGCATCCAGCTGAAATTCCATTTAAATTTGTTATAGTTCGACTGGCTAATGCGCTTCCAGTAAAAGCATAAGCTGTACTACTTGCTGATGCCATTGGATTTGTGATGTCTCCCAAAACTCCTCCTGCTCCTCCTTTTGCTGATGTAGATGGCAATGTTCCGGCTGCTATATCCAATGATGCTGCTGCTGCTGCTTTTGATGATGTTGTAGCTTTTAAATCCATTTGTTGACCAAGACTTGTTGGTCCTTCAATGTTGGAAATGCCATTTCTCATTGCTGATGTTACATCTTTGTCGATTAGCAACGGGGCATTTGTTGTTGCATCATCCATTGAAGAATCCAAACATACCCAATCAGTATCAGTATCATTAGTTGCAGTTACAGTTTCAGTTGCATTGGTTGCAGTTCCATTTCTACATCTAACGATATTCCCTGTTTCCATTTTGTAATTTATGTTGTATACTTTTTTTCCAACTGCAAAGGACAAGGAAAAGAATTAGTCAAGAGAAAGAAGATTAAAGAAGACATAATATTGTACGACATGATGATATGATATGATTGCATTTCTCAACTCCAATGTGATTATTCACTTGTTCTGCTTAAAAGACAAACTCATTTTTTTATTGTTAGTTTTGGGCGGTTTCACCCACCCCTAAATTCTGGAAGACTTGTGTAGCCGAACCTTATTACGATTATGATACAAGACAAGTGATCATACAAAAATTAGTAGAACTTAACAACCTAACATAATCCATAATTTATGGATCAAATCATCATCTTGAATATCTAATAAGATTTTTTAAGAATGAATGATTGTTCAAGATAAAAATTATGGCATATAAATAAATATGGACATGTTGTTTCTGCTAGTTCAATTACAAGTAGCAGCTCCTCTTCTCTTTATTTTGAAAACATTCTTTAATATATCAAAGGATTTAGCCATTAACTATAAACCATCTGCAAGAATCTGACGTCTTTATTATCGAGTTCAAATGAATTCAATGCTATTTTGAATGGACTTTGAATCCCAAGATTTTTTAACTAAACTTTTATAGTAAACAAATCAATCAATCAAAGGGAAAACTGGGGAATAACATTAATTATTTTGTTTGCCACGTATATCCGCCGCCAATCTAAAAATAAAATAATTAAGAAAACTGCAGAATATCAAATTGCATAAATTAATTCGATCGAAGTATATAAGATTTTTTATTTGAGATGAAAATATTATTGTTCTTTGCTTTTTTTTGTTGTTTAGTGGCGTGTGAGGTAGAGGTTAATCCTACCTAAGACAATGGTCTTTACTAAGTATGTGATGTATTCACTAAACCTCTCTTCTCTATTCACCTAAGTCTATGTTCGCCATATTAGTAGCCAGCATAATATTTGACCTTCTCTTATGGTCGTGCCGTCACTTCTGCGTTTATCTCGTGCAATTTGATTGCCTGCACAGGAAGGCCTCTGGGCAGTCGACATGCGCCACGACTCGGAAAATGCGTCGGCGTCATCTTGCCCGTGCCCCTTCCCGGGAGTCCCCCCCTTGACTGTAGAGCTCCCACGCACTTTTATGTTTTATTTGTGCGTTGAGCTGTTAGCAGTCGTCATATGTATATAATAATAATTATTAATTTAATTAAAAATTAGTAATATAAATATATATAACTTCGAATTTGTGAACACATTTACTAAGCCTATAAAGTGAATAGATAACTCAATAAGCATCACAAGTGCATGGCGCATAAGATGAAACGACGAACTATGTAAATCAACTAATAAATAAAAGGGCAAAAATGTTATGTTTTATCATTCATAAATTACGTCACACGAATTTCATGATTTTGTGACCCACCCCCCTCTTTTGACACAAATATTTG
Organism: Amiota minor; assembly: GCA_037043295.1. NCBI lineage: Eukaryota > Metazoa > Arthropoda > Insecta > Diptera > Drosophilidae > Amiota > Amiota minor. Next base: position 14,091 of record JBAMAW010000986.1, read on the forward strand.
TCGCACTTTGTCCTTTGGCCCCTAAGCTGGCTAGGCCACGTAATGAAAATGTGCGTCGAAAGTGCAGAAGATAATTGTAGATGCCAAGGCATAAACAAAACAAAACAAAACAAAGCAACAGGCAGACCCAATATCAAGATGAATCTACGAAACAGAAAAAGATATTAAAAAGCTTAAGATAAAAAACGAACAAGGTTTATATGGAGATCTCCCATGCGCAACAGGCCAAAGCTCACAAAAAGCTGTGAAGCGTCGAAAATTTTCTACTTTAAAATTGTAAAACTCTTAGCGAAGACTTTTAAAATTCTAATGCAAATCAAATCAATCGGGGAGAGAGGGACTAACTACATTGGACTGTGACTTATAGACTGGCTGACTATTTTAAATCAACAGTTGTGTTGACTTTTAATTTTTTTTTTTTTTTTTTTTTTTTAAACAAATCAAACTAATAAACAAGATAACAAAAGATTTTACGAAGTGCAAATCCGCATCTGTTTCTTTTGCCGCATAAAAAGAAAAATCAGAAGTGTATACGTGATATTTAGAAAATATGGATTTTATAGAGATAAGAGAGAATGTCGGCGAGGTGAGTTGCGTGAGGTGAGATAGGTAAAAAATAAGACACGAAATAAAACAGCAATCAAAACATTATACATATTTTTTAACAACAACAAGTGGTGATAAAATCGCGTGACCAGTTCATAAGACAAAAAATAAGATTTAACCCGTTCGTTTGTTTGTTTTTTTTTCGTTGTTTTTTTCTGGCAGAGAAAGATTGAAATAAATTTTAACTAAACAACACATTTACACTTCTCTTCGCTTCTCTTTTCCTTTGTTTCTGTTACTGCTTAAAACTTAACTTAAAACTGTTTTCAACTTTTTTTTATCACAAAAATAGAAAATTATAATTTTTCTGTAAATGGAAAATAACTTCACCATTAATTTCAAGAAAATTGATGGATTTTAGATCACAAATCACCGACGACCACAACCTGAGCTGAGAGTTGTGAGCGAGTGAATGAGTGAGTGAGCGAGTAAATGTTCTTCTCGTATCTTCCCGTAATTCGAGCTAATACTCTGCTGCCGCCGTCGCCATCGAACGAATAAACTAACGAACGAAGTGACTGACTTCTTCTAGAATTGATATGATTTGATGCGATTGGTTGCAATGCGATGTGTTTGTTCTACGACCTCACAGAATACAAACAATAATAAATAAATAAACTGGTTGGACAAAACAAGCAATAACATAAACAAGCAAAACAAGAAATAAATAAATATGTGAATAAGCAAATGGGGATTTATAATTCAGAATGTAGGGAAAAAGAATAGAAAATTAACAATAATCGGTTGTCATTTCTCCCCACCCACAAGTTCTAAAGAACACCACTTAGCTTGCGTGTGTGTGTGAGTGAGTGTCGTCTCCACATCACTAATTAAGTAAAGCTCTGACCTGCTTTTTATTCCCACCATTCCTTGGTTGAGCCATAGAAATGCAATTGAAACACGTAGACCAGAGAACAATAAATGAAATTTACTTAGATAAAATAGAAGCGAACAGAAAGAACATAATGAAATGGATACCTGAGAAATGGAAGGGATTAAGAGTTGAAAATGGAATGGAATCAGCTGTAGTATGAAGGGGGGGGCAAAGTCTCAATATTGTGCACTTTGTTGCTGTGAAGCAGCAGCAACAGCAAACACCTGCTGGCCCCCAACACAATATGGAAACCCGTGATATCTTTCATCTAATAATTATATATATATATATATTGTTTTTTGTTACAAACTTTTTGGCAAAAATTTTTATTCAATTTTTTATGATTAAAATTTTTTTATTTTATTTTTTTTTTTCTTATCTTACAATTGAAACGCAGTTTTTATATTTTTTGGAATGTTCGCTCACCTTTAATTTGTTATTATTTTTTTGTTTCGAATTTTTCTTATTTATTTTTTTATTAATTTTTCAACATTCAGTTGCATTTTATTTTAGCACAATAATAGAAAAAAAAAAACAAAAATATAAATTATTTGTATACCAGAAAAATAAGGTGTGTGCGCGCCTACGAAGACTCTCTATTTCAATCGACGCACTCTATATGAAGCAAATACTTATAAATCTCCTTGAAAAAAAGAAACAGAAATAATAATAACAACATCGGCAACGAGATAACAACAACAACAAATTATTACGACTTCGTGTCAAGTGTTGCGCATGTTTATCAATATTGCAGCAAGTGTTGAAAATCCACAATATAAGCCCAACCGAACACATAGCCACCAACAATATTGGACAGCACTAACATATCTCTTATACAGTCAAACTTTCGTATAACGAACACCACACCGTACGACCCAAAATTAATTTTGTTATGGCATAAACCCATCCATTATTTTCTTTATTATGGGGGGAAGAAGCCTGCATCTATGTCCCAACATTCTAGGAATTGTTGGCAATGAGATATTTGACTCAACTGTTAAATTAAATTTCCATTCCATTTATTTCTCTAATACATTCTAATGAGAAAGATATGCACAGGACTATTACTTTACACACACCACCCACCTGCAACTATTCCAATTGGAAAAATCTTCTGGCTATCTTACACATAATTGGATAAATCCAAAGAAAATTTCAATGTATTATAGATGCATACCAAATTTTCTCCAAAACTCAGATTTGAATCCTCTAAAGATCAGATCAGAATTGTACATGAGAAATGAAGGAAAATATTCCAGGAATTCGGTCAATGCAAAGAAGGCTTTATGAAAACTGGCTTATGTATTTCGTCAATTTTTATTCCAATCAAATTGAATTGAAGATAATTTAACTGAGTGTTTACTTTGAATACATAGTTTATTACCATCTAATTTTTCACTCACCAATTGGGAATGGGAACCTCCAACTTACAAAATTATTTATTTATTATTGCATCTATCTATAGCCGTGTGAAATTTTTCCAGCCACAAGAAATTAAACTACATGACATTTTAATGAAGACTATTTTCATTTATTTATGCCAATTAAATTGTATGGAACAATTTTATTCATGTCCATAGGCATAGTGGGTTGATGCCAGTAAGTCAGCCATTCGGTCATGATAATGATGATATGTACTTTTGTTTTATATGACAGACATCCAAAACAATCACCTAGTCCACCTACTCAACATCTCTCATATTGACTATTGGGTATGACCAAATTACCCATGGAAAAATACAAACAAGTGTTGCATGTATTTGTTTACTAGATAGAGAAGCGCTGCTTTCATATTCAATCGACAAAACATCAAAAGGAAAAGGACGGAAACAAGTCCCCAGGATTCATGCATACATACATAATTCTTGCAACTGGTGGAAACAAATCCCCAACAAACTAACTAACTATTATTGCAAACAACCTTCAGATATATGTACATATGCATGTATGTGTATAACCCAAATATACATGTATATAAAAAATGGAACATATACATACATACATATGTATACAGGTAGGTATGTTTTTCTTTTTGCGCACTTACGTTTTTTGATGGTATGATTTCCAAAAGAAATTACATATATTCCACACTAATTCATAATTTAGTTAGTTAATTTAATTTTGATATCAAAATAACAAACCGTGCACCACGAGAACCAAAAAAAAAAAAAACTGATAATTTTAATTCTTCAACCGTTTGTAGTATGTATTGAGGATTTAAATTTTGTATGTTTCCGACTTTGAAATTTTTAATAAATAATTTTTTCTGATTTATTTTGTTCTAAAATTGACGTTTACACATTAAATTTCTATACACCAAACTTCCTCTGTCCTTAACAAAAAAAAAAATAATAATATACACATTGTGGTTTAATAGTGCTGCAAAATGCTTATAGAAAGCAGGGATAATTGTGTAAATGCAGTTAGTTAGCCCTGGTTTTTATTTTTATTATCTCACCTATTTCTTTTTGGCACTTTGGAGATCTTCTACTAATGCACTGAGAAATACCTGGTATATATTTATAAAATATATTTGTTAAAATTTCTTTTTAGCCGTTTGACTTCTACAGATATAAACATTTATTAAATTTTGCTTGCCTACTATGAAGGTTTTTCATTATCGTAAAATGTTTTCTTCAATACCAGATTTCAACAACAGATGGAGCACCTTCAATATGTAAAATGCAATTTGAACCAACACTAATTTCTTTATATTATTATTTTGTTGTTATTATTTTCCCGCATGCATTCATTCATTCAATGGAATTATAGTGATTCGTTTGATCATCATATAAAGTGCAAGAATAGATAGGTTTTTGTTTACTCAATTACATCGAAATGACTAAATTGTGTTTATTTTGCATATTTATAACATTCATTGTGCTACAAACGGCAACAAATGCCATCCAAGCACGCAGTGACAAAGAGTATCAACAAACGGTTGGCTCTGGTACGGCACTTCAATCAATTGTACCAGTGCAGGCTTTACCGATGTCGGGTGTTTCCTTGTCAGGTTATATTGCGCCCACCGTCAATAAGGATTTTAATCCATTTGGACCACATGTGAAGTGTTCTTTTTTGCCGCGCGACTTCATTGATTGCAGGGATCCCATTGATCATCATAACAATAAAACAGCCAAAGCAGAAAAAGGTTATGGTTGCTTACGTTTCGGTGGCTCAACATATGAAGAAGTTGAACACACAAAGGTTCAGTGTACTGTCTTCGCTGACATCGATTGCTATGGACCTCGGACATTCTTCCGAGATGGTATCCCATGTGTTCGCTATGCGGAACATTACTTTGTGACCACATTAATCTATAGTCTTCTGCTTGGTTTTCTTGGAATGGATCGTTTTTGTCTTGGACAAACGGGAACAGCAGTGGGCAAACTTCTAACTCTGGGTGGCGTCGGTGTTTGGTGGATAATCGATGTCATACTGTTGATAACAAACAATTTATTGCCAGAGGATGGCAGCAACTGGAATCCACGAGTGTAGCATAGCACTAAGTCAACTTATCATCGCATTGAATCTTAATGGCAGCGCAATTATTGTTTGTCTGCTGCATTGAGTACTTGATCTTTCACAGTACAGTGGGTGGTGCAATACTGCCAGACAGTGATTAGAATTTATAGAAATTAACAACAAAAAACCAAAAATCAAACTTTTTTTTTTCTTTGTATATAGTAATTTAAAATAAATATTTATACTCTACTAAATTAGAAATTAAAGCTGAGATTGAGAATGTTTGTGATAATGAACTAAGCAAATGGGTAGGACGGACTTCTTTGATGACTAAAAGTCAAAAATTGGATATGCTAAAACGCTGCTGGGTACCTCCTAAAAATTACAACTTTGCTGAAGATGCTGAAACCGCTAATTTGAAACGAAAATTTAATCATAGTTGGTTGCAGACTTACGCACATTGGCTAGTATATTCTAAACACCTTAAAGGTTCACTGTGTTTATACATTGCGTACTATTTCCATTAAAAGTAGTCACTGGCGTTTTGGGTGCATTTGCAACTTGATCTTTCTCTCACTACATTATCATCAATCTGCAGTCAACGATGCTAAGAACTTTTCGGAAAAAATGTCCGCGGATGTAATGATGAATACGGCTCACCAGAAGGAAATCGAAGACAATCGACAAATTGTGTCATCAATAATATCTTCAATTATATTCTGTGGTCACATGATTAGCATATTGCAAATGGTCAGAAAAATGGCTTGTGCGGCTTGGTCATTAAAAGTGAAAAGAAACAAGCCGCAAAGAAGAATGAATGATAGCAGATGAGTCATGTGACATATCTGGAGAAGAACAGCTTTCCATAGGAATACCTTTTTTATGATGAAGATAAAAAAACAATCCGAGAAGAATTTCTTGGTTTCGTAGAATTGACGGCGACGGATACCAAAACTCTAGCATCGGAAATTGGCAGGTTTTTAGAAAACGAAGGAGTTGAACCTGATAGGTGTGTTGACTATAGGTATTATGGGTGTTCGACAATTGCGGGAAATATTGGTGGTGTTCAAAAAATTCTTAAGGAGAAATATAAAAACTCCTTGTATTTTCATTGCGCAAGTCACAGGTTTAACTAGGTCGTAAATGATTTACAAAATCAAGTCCCAGAAATACGAAACACGATTAGCACCATAACGGACATCGTAATTTTTTTCGAGAATCTTTTCTACGCAGAAAGTATGTACCAAATATTCCAACTTTACGCTGATGACAAAAATATAAGAGTGTTGCTCTTCTTAATGAACATTTTGAGGAAATTGTCAATGGGCTTTCAAATATTTTGAGAGAAGGGAATGCTGCAGTGAGGAATGGTGCTTACCAACTATATTGCGCTGTGTTGGTTTTATTAAAATTGCAATCAATCGTTAATTGAACGGTTCGAAGGGTGGAGCATTTTCAGCCTTCTTGCTTCTAATTAGAGGCGAAGCTAGAGGATTGACATGCGCGTTAAGTGCGTCATTGTATGGACTCGTATGACGGTTAATTTGCTCTATAACTGTTGGTATACCCAGGTCACGATGTATAGACATTCTCCTTACATACCAGGGAGCACCCGTAATGTTAAGCAGAGCTTTGTTCTGCATGACCTGGACTGTGTTAGTTGTTGTTTTAGCTGCAAGTCCCCAAACCTGGATGCCATAATTTTACGATGGTACAACAATGGCCTTATAGAAAGCTACCTTGGCAGACATGTTCAAAGTACTGCCGGGTCGGAAGAGCCACCTTAGTTTGTTCAGCTTGTTTCTGCAAGTAGCTGTTATCATGTTCACATGCTTTGACCACTTCAAACGGCGAACCAGTATCATGCCTAGGTTTTTGGAAGATGGGACTTGTGTGCTATTAAGCGTGACCGGTGGACAGCGTTTACATCTTAGCGTAAAGCAGCAATGCTGGTATTTAGCACTATTAACTCCAATATTCCAACGCCTAGACCAAGCTTCAAATTCATCAAGTGATTTTTGCAAGGTGGCAGCAGCATGAAGTTACTTGCTAAAAATACTGTGTCATCGGCATAAGTAGCAGCAAGGGTGTTATCATCAGTTGGCGTTGGCATATCACGTATATATAAAGTGTAGAGTACTGGCCCTACGCCCGAATTGAAGATTTTTAAAAGATCACCTAGTTTATATCTAATCATCACGAACTTCTACCAAAAACGATCGATTTTGTAAGTATGTTCTTAGGATATAAAATAATTGCGCAGGGAGAAGGGACTTAATTTTCCAAAGCAGTCCATCGTGCCATACCCGATCAAAAGCTTGCTCCACATCAAGAAACACAGCTGAACAGTACATTTTCTTTTCATAAGCTTGTAAGATGGCATTCACAATACGGTGAATCTGCTCAATGGTACCATGTCCATGTCTAAACCCAAACTGGTGATTTGGGTTAGCACACCTGTCGCCCAGTGCTACCATCAATCTACCAAGAATTATTCTTTCAAATACTTTGGAGAATACTGGCAGCAGCTCTGCGTTGGATTGATAACCAAATACTCAAGCATATTAGAACCTATTACAATCAAAACCTATCGGCATGTATGCATGCATGCATGATCCATATTAAAAAAATAATATCTCTCGTAAAAGATCATCGCAGCAGGAGAACCAAATTATTTTCAAAAATTCTACCAGAACTGCAGCTGCGCTATTTGGATGCGATCGCTATGAATCCCTTATCTTATATAGATTTCCTGATATCCGCTTTGGAGCAGCGTTTTGATAATGAAAATTTATCTGCTTTCGGCTTGATCGTAATTTTATTCTCTCATCTTAATTTAATGAATGCTTAGGAATAGATAAATTAGATCTTAAATAAAATAATAATAATAATCCGATTAGTAAATATGTAATTTTATTTGTGTTCATCATTTTATGGATAAAGAATGCAATGTGCAATAAATCGATTTTGCTCTAATCTGGTAATAAAAGTTCTTTATTGAAGATTTTGTTCTGATCTGGTAACAATGGTATGTTAGCTCAGTTGCTGCTCTCAACTCTAAGCTCTCAGCTGTTGAGAGCGAAACGGCGCGACGCGTATCGACTGAGCTCGTTTTGTGATTTTTGTGTATCTCATTTCGTTTTTCAGTTTCGTTTCGTTCGGTTCGGTTTGGTTGTTTTCTTCTAGAATAATATAGAATAGAAAAACAACTAGATAACAAAGAATCATAAACAAAGCAATATTTATTTTAAACAAATGTAAGTACATAATATATATATATATATAATGACCTCTTACCCCCCTTTCTGCCACGTTGCAATACAATTATTATTATAAATCATTAAGATTGATTTTCATTGTGCGTCATTGCTTATTGATTTTTCTTATCTGTCATCTGTTGTGACCTGTTTTTTTTTTTTTTCTTTGTCTAATTACCTTTAGAAGTTTGTTTATTGTGATGTTGCGTTTTTTAGTTGCCCTTTGGGCAATTTCGGCAATTTCTATTGGTTCAGAAGGGGCTACTTCTGAGCCACATTTCCTTTCCAATGAATTCATTGAGTTGGTGCGCAGCAAGGCTAAAACTTGGACGGTAAGTGAGCATTTACGTATGTATGTACTTATGTATAAAATAAAATATCTATTCTGTTTTAAGCCTGGGCGTAATTTTGATGAATCGGTTCCTGAGGCACACATACGCCGTCTGATGGGTGTCCATCCTGATGCGCATAAGTTTGCCTTACCCGATAAGAAACTTGTTCTCGGTGACCTTTATACTGGAGGTGACAATGATGATTTACCAGAAAATTTCGATTCACGTCAGCAGTGGCCAAATTGTCCAACTATATCCGAGATACGTGATCAGGGCTCTTGTGGTTCATGTTGGGCATTTGGTGCTGTTGAAGCAATGTCTGATCGTGTGAGTACAAAGAAGAAAACAACAACAAGAACAAAACAAAACAATATAAAAATAAGTTGGGGTTTTAAAATTGCGTTGCAGAAATGTTTCATTTTATGAGCTACTTAAGTGCACCGAACTCATCTCGTCTCGTATTTTTTACCCTTTGCAGATTAAGCAAATTTCTTATCGTTTCTTTTTCCTTTGCTTTGTTTGTTTGGTTTTTGTTTGCTTTGCAAATGAGTGTCTTTTTTTCCATTGATTGATAAATAGAATTATAGCTTTGTGTGAGTTGTGTTGGTTATCTTATCGGACTTTGTTTTGCATTCGCATATTGTTCATACAATACAGTAGACTGGATGGACTGGACAACTCGATCAAGAAATTGTATATGTTGTTTGATTTTGTGATGATTTGAAATTAATGTGACAAATATTTTGTATATAAATTTTTGTTCTTTTTTAGGTTTGCATTCACTCAAATTCTCAACAACATTTCCATTTTTCGGCTGATGATTTAGTATCATGCTGCCATACTTGCGGTTTCGGTTGTAATGGTGGATTCCCTGGTGCCGCTTGGGCCTACTGGACACGCAAAGGGATTGTAAGCGGTGGTAACTTTGGTTCCAGCACGGTATGCTGCCCATAAATATTTAAGCATAGTATATTTTATTGAAATTATGGTTTGGTTCTAGGGCTGCCGTCCTTATGAGATTGCACCATGTGAACATCATGTCAATGGAACCCGCCCATCATGCGATGGTCAGCATGGTAAGACCCCACGTTGCCAACACAAGTGCCAGTCAAGTTATTCAGTTGACTATGACAAGGATAAGCATTTCGGATCCAAATCGTATTCTGTGGAACGCAATGTACGGGATATACAACGTGAAATCTTCACAAATGGCCCAGTTGAGGGTGCTTTCACTGTCTATGAGGATCTTATACTGTACAAAGATGGTGTATATCAGCATGTACATGGCAGTGAATTGGGCGGTCATGCCATTCGCATACTTGGCTGGGGCGTTTGGGGCGAAAAGAAGATTCCATATTGGTTGATTGCAAATTCATGGAATACTGATTGGGGTGATAATGGTTACTTCCGCATTCTACGTGGTGAAGATCATTGTGGCATCGAAAGTCAAATTTCAGCTGGTCTACCACGTATATAATGATGAATTATATACTTTAATAGAATTTTATGGGATATTTTAATGAAGTGTTTTTTTTAATATATAACACACACACACACACACACACACATACAACACAAACAGGCAGACAATCTTTATGTATTCCAATATTTATTTTAATTAATAAACTTATAATTTCTCTTTGGTTCATCTGATCCTAGTTTTAATTTGATCTCAAAAAATGTTGAATTGAGCACAACAATCGCAGCGCTCCTATCGGAGTGGATAAAAATGGCAGAAGAGTTCCCTTGTCGCATGCTACGGAATAAGCACTTTCTGGATTTTTCCCCATAAACTCCTGCCCTAGCACCAGTGTCGGTTTTAAATCCATCCGTATGCCATGTATGAGACCTTAATTGTTTCCAGTTTGCGAATTTTTCGAACTCTTCGTAAAAATCGATCAAGTACTAGTCGGACTTGCGCACGAAGGATTCCGTACCTTCATACACGAATTAAAAGAGAAACAATATTAGAGTAGCACGGCACATCGCATCACAGTTTTCTGTGCCGTTGCGTAACAGTGATGTACAAACTGTGAGCAGTGCATATGAGAGCACACGATACTTGTATGGGGACTCCTTTAACTTTTGTAATCTTCACACAGTGAGTAGTCGTAAAAGTTTGTAATAGATAGAAGGAGACATCGGATACCCCATAAAGCAGATATATGCACGAACTTTTCTTTTTACCAAACGCAGTACATATATTGGAACCAGTCGAATCGAATTGCTAGGAGGGTACCTCCCATACAAATCCAAATATCGTAAGTCCATATACACCAACGAAGTAAATTTCAAGATTACTGGATCGGAAAGGTCTCATAAAAATTTTTTTTTCTAATTTATATTTATCCATATTTCTTTATTCTGATTATTTGAATATTTTTTCTATAAAACAAATATGTTAAACGTATTGACTGTAAAATATTGTTTGAAGCATTTCAAAGTCATGGATATTCGATTCATATTTCAGCCATAACCATGTGAATCGAACCAGAAATTCAATGGAACTTATTGTAGTTTGAAAACCTTTAAAGTATACTGTTTTGAACAAAAGACTTCATATGGAGATCATACAAATAAATCTAATCTCTAAATTTATCTTACTTGTAGTACAAGAACCATTGCCCGAAGGCAAGAAATTTTATTCCGATATTTTAGAGGTGAACAATAACGAACTAGTTCCTATGGATCGAATTAAGCCGGAATTGATCAGAGCAGCAATAAATAGTCCTTGAAAAAAAAAAAAAAATAAAAACGAAATGAACACTAAAATTCTTCATTATCATTAATTGGTATTTATCGTAATGGATACAATAAAGAACAGTGGAGAAGACCGTGGGTCGGTATTTTATGTAGAACAAGCAGATGGAACCATGGCCTATAGGATCCATAAATCAACCTACAGTACATTCTTTGATTTAAGAAAATAAGAAAATTGTTCCCTTGAGGAAGCCCATAATAAATGGCGGGAATTATTGGTTAATCAAACAACAAAAAAAAAAAAAAAAAAACAGAAAAAAGGAATTGCTGAAACTGGAACATGATCTAATAGTTTTAGCCATACTTGCAAAACGATTAGAAATCAACTCGATGCCTAAGGATTTGGGCTGCGGATGAAGACTGTTTTACTATGTAGGCTATAATGTGTTTTTAAATTTCTCTGTTGTTTCATGATCATTTTCAAATTGTTCATCATACGTGTATATTCCAAAAATGTAAAATCTCTAGCATTTTTGGCCATTTAATTTGAGGTTATTTTAAATATTTTATGTAGGAATGATCGAATGCTAACATAATGTTCTATCGAAATGCTGACTTCAGTAAAATTTACATTGTAGTCGCTGGCCAAAATGAGTGGAAGTTTATGGAATTTTAGGCCCTCAGAAAACTCCAAAAGTGATGTATGGATGAAGATAGTCATCGGCGATATGTAAATAACTGCTATGACCAATTCAATATACCGATTGCTACTCCTCCTACAGTTACTTATCCAATGCAACGTCGGTTGTTTGTAACGAACTTTAAAGACACAAAATGCAGGTGCCGGGCTTAACACCATAAAATTATGATGATCAAATGGCTTTTCAACTATTTTTCTGCTCTTTAACACAATTCAATTTACATGGAGAATATTTGCTTAAATTTCATGACGATTTTAGTGATTTTACTAATGCCACAACTCGAATAATAAAAGCATTTAAATATACTCGTATTGTGACCAACGACTTCCACTAGTAACCACTTTTATGTGACAGATCCGAAAACAAAAAAATCCTGGTGTCCCAAGCCGGTCACCTATCCAAATAGAAACAGCGCCTCATGTTTGCTTATTTTTTGTGTTCGCAAAACAAGCAATGACGCAGTGAATAGTTTTATAAGTTTGTCATGAAGTTTGTAACAGACAAAGGGAGACATCAGAGACCCCATAAGGTATATATTGTATATTCTTGATCAGCTCGACGAGCCGAGTTGATTAAGCTATGTCCGACTGTCTGTCTGTATTTATGCTAGTCCCTCAGTTTTTTAGTTAGAGAGCTGAAATTTTGCACAAACTACTTTTTACCAGACACAGCACATTTGGCGGAATCAGCCGAATCGGAGCACTAGGTAGTACATCCTATATAAAACCCCATTAAAATTCATGTTCTTATTAAAAAAAACTTTTTTGTTTTTGTCCAACCAAAAATTTAGATGCTATAACTTTATGATCAATGTCCATAAAATGCGCAAATTCCAAGACCCTAGAGTTACTGGATCGTGTAGCTCCCATACAAACCCAAAACCAAATTTAGATTTTTTTAAGAAAACATTTTTATGCTTTTGTGTTATCGAACTGAAACTTGAACAGTATAAATGTTTAACCCATATTCTACAACCGTGAAGATTTCAAGGCCCTATTACTGGAACGTAAAGCTCCCATACATACATTTTGGTCTCAGTGTTGAAATGCTTTATGTGTATTGACTATACCCTACACATAAATCAAATCAATAATTAAATATTTTTGAATGCTCTATCACAGAGCGTAGGGAATAACCGTTTCTAGGTTTTTCCTACATTATATGGTTAATAACAAAGATGGAGAGTCCCTATAAACTTCGTTGAGATCCATTTTCATTTCATCATTTAAACACGTAACCATTCAGTATCTTGACAGTTCGACAGTAATTGTTATAAAAGATTAAATATATATTTACGAAGAATATGATTTTTTTATAAAGGAAGAGCCTATGCCAGGTACCAATAATAAAGATCTCATAACATATTGAACTACCAGAAGTTTTAATGGAAATAATAAATTAAGCTAAGAACCACAATTGACATAACTTATATCTGGAATACTAACAATATGAATATGTTTTATAAACTCGACCGATTCTCAGATTCTTTGTCCATTTGACCACACCAAAGCAAACATATAAAGTTTCTTTAAATGTTACGGAACTTATTTTATATAAATTTCAACTCTTAACTGCCATTCGATTCTTTGGACATAACAGAAATAAGTTGCTCATGTCATTCAGTAAAAAATGTAGAAAATTTGGGAAAAACAGAAATATCCCAAGAATGTGAAAATAGTCCATCTGCAGGTGCAGAATTTGTCGAACAGCCTTTGAATGAAAAAGAATCTGGTTCTCCAGAAGAACGTATGACACTGTCCTGTTACCCAAAACCAAATGGGGAAACCAAAAAAGAAGAAGAAGAAAAAGAAGTTAAAGAAAGAGTTGGAAACTACAAACGAAGCGACTGGTAATGATGAAACCAACTCGGGGTTAAAGGATTTAACAAAAAACACCAAAAATCAACAAATAAAAATATCCCAAGAATGTGAAAATATTCCATCTGCCTTTGAATGAAAAGCAATCGGGACAAGCAGAAGAACGTATACCAAAACCAACTGGGAAATCCAAAAAGAAGAAGAAGGAAAAGGAATTTAAGAAAGAGTTGGTCACTATCAACGAAACCGACTCGGGGTTAAAGGATTTAGTAAAAAATATGAAAACTGAGGTCAAAACTGACCAGTCTTCTTTTATTGATACAACAATAGATGAATCTCAGGCCCCCTCTTTTTCGCCTGGAAGATCTATAAGGGGAAGGTTATTCCTGTTTATAGCAAAAGGTTTTATTCGCAGTGATAGTGGCAGTGTGGGAAATGTGGACGGGGAAGGTAATTACGTTGCGGTTGATAATAGTTGAAGTGGTAATAGAAGCAATGATGTGGACGTTGGTGATACTGTACAGGACGCGGATGTTAATAAAAGCTAAGAAGATTGAAAAAAAAAAAAAACGAGATTTTGTCGCAAACACAGAAGAAATCTGTTTCCTTTTTGGATTATTTACATATATTTCAATTATCTCTTTAACAAAAGTAAATTAAGTTCTTAAAAGTTAAATACACTTTTCATAATTTTTACTTGATTTTCATTTGATATATTGAAATGCATTTGTTTAAGATTTTCTTCAGTCAGCTTTTTCAAAAGGGTTTTGTCCTGTCATAGCGTCTTGAATCTTGAGGGTTCCAAATGATTTGAATGAATATTATTATGCATAGCAATAAAATGGTGGTTTAAATTTTAAAGGAATTTTTCAAAAATTAATCACATCATCTTTGTAGGCAATCGGATATCGAAATTGTTTGCCTGCTTGAGGTCATGTTCAATGGCGACAATCCCGCAGATATCGTTTCTTATAGCTGTCAAGCTAAGGTTTATGTAAAGACATTTTATTTTAATAGTTGTAGGATTTTTGAAAGCGTGATTGACAATTGGTTCACTTTGAAAGCTAACATTCAACATTCTGGTAACTGGTAAGTGTGCATGACGGCCACATTCCACCTCAATACTGTTGTTTTGTACGGGTAACAAGTGCCTGTACAGGTTAATTTGGACTATATTAAAATCATATTTAAAATATTCAATTGCTTCAAAATTCTTTCTTATTTGGGTTAATTTGGCTTTTATGTGTAGAGAAACTTTTTATGGGAAATAATATTTTATTAATTTTATAAAACTGATTTCTTCAATTTTATTTAGATGTCATAAATGTTTCATAATATGCGATTAATTACACAGGTCTGCATGGAAAAAACTGCATAGGGTTTTTATATATTTTCTTATAGATTTTCACGTGGCAAAACCGAAAAAAATACAAAAAAAAATCCATCACGTTTTTTTTTTTTCCTTCTGTTGGATGCTCAATCGAGAAACCAGTGAAGGAAATCAAAAAATAACTATACGTGATGGGATATTCTGATAATCATTTTTAGAATTTGTGATCTTTAAAATATATAATTCCGTAAAAATATCCCATGCAGCAAAAAAAAAATTTTTTTTTGCAGACCTGTGTTATTTATGAATATTATTATGATATAGGTAAATATGAATAAACTACAGCTAAATGAAGATACTACAATAAATAGATCTGACACATATTCAACAAACGTCTACATTTCAAGACCCTAGGATTACTGGATCGTAAAGCTCCCAAACACAAATATTTCGGTCTCAGTGTTAAAATGCTCTTTGTGGACTGAATGCTCTATCACAGAACCTAGGATTACTGGAGCAAAAAAGTTTTTTAGGGGATGCATGAAGAGTATATCAATTACGGCATAGGGGAAGTTAAACTTCTTTCTACTGGTTAAAATTTCACTACTCCACAATGCGCATAAAAGAGTTGATGATGCTACCAAATTTACAAAAAAAAAAAAAAAAAAATCGATTGGAAGAAAACCAGACAAACAAGTGACAATACTTAGAGTTATAAGTAGACAGCCAACGTCGGAGAGTAGTAAAACGCGCCGGGATACCTCAGTCCCACTTGTACAATGTAACAAAATTATGGTTTTGCTTTGATTTGATTTATTTCAAAGTTTATTCGTTCGTATATTTATATTTTTAGTGGGTTGCATCCGAAATAAAACACTTTTTTTTGTTTTCTTGTCATTTAACATATTTTTGGTTTTTATTTTCTTCTTTTAATATAATTTATTTGAAATATATACTCGTATATAATAATAATTTATTATATTTCACTTTTGTTTAGTGTTTACATTTATTTATTTGCATTGCCTTTTTGTTTTTTTTTTTTTTTTTTTTTTAAATACATAGTTTTTATGCACAAATAACGAACATTTCTTTTTTGTTTTTGTTTTTGTTTTTGTTTTTGTTTTTGTTTTCTTTCTTTTGGTATTGTACGACTGACTATCTTATTCTCTAAAATTCTAATAATCTTAGAATTATATACATAAATATGTATGTATTTAGTATGTATCTATGATGTCTGAGTTATCCAGCAACTTCGTTAAAACCGCATTAACCACAGTTGTTGCGATATATGATATACCTATGTATTTATATAGAAATAGTTTTATCATTTTATTGATGAAGGAAGATTTAGTGGCGGCATTAATGAGATTATATTTGCAACCATTTAATGTTTGTTTTGTTTTTTTACCAAATGTAGTACATCCTGTGCACCCAAATAAGGAACTTTTATTAAATTTAACTGATTAATGGTATTGGTATTAAGGAACAGAAAGAGACTACGACCAAGGATATACATACATAACATATATAGCATAATACAATTGGAAAAAAAAAGAACTTACTTACCTCAGGGAAGAAATTACATATATGTGCAATTGGTGATTAATGCATAAATATTTAGGGTAAAGTCAATTACCATCGAAACATAATTCTACAATACATTAATTTTGAAAAAAGCCCTGTCAATTACGGAGTGATCAAGCTTTGCGGTAGATCAACAAATATTGATAAACGGCGCAACAAAGGACTCACACAATTGATTTTATATCACTTATCTAATACAAAACATTCAATCGTTTCAAGACTCCCATCCACTTCCCTGAATCTTGCGATCGTTGAACTTGTTCAACTTTTGTCCGATTGAACAACTCATTCACCAACATCTTCTCGACGGTAAAAGCCGTCCTTCTTGCCCACCCTGTGGTAATATTTTGTCAATTAAATGCCTTTTGGATGAATGCACGAAACATGACAGCAATAGAACACGTATCTTCGGTCCACATTGGTCAAATAATATCCATAAAATATTCTCCCTCATCAAATCCTCTAATCTTAGTAATTTAATCCTTCTTTTTCTAAAATAGACGATTCGAACGTCTTATAGCTAGAACTCTTACAACTTTAGTTAGATTATATATTATAAGTACACTACATATAATCTAAATTTGTAAATAATAATAATAATCTCTGGAAATTCAGCGCCAAGTAATTCAAAGGAAGATACTCGTAAGTTCAATCATTAAAGTGTTAGCATATCTAGAAGGCTTTACAAACTTCAAAAATATTATTGAAGAATGCTTGAACCAAAAAAGTGAAGCATTTTGATATTGTTTACTGATCGGTCAAATTAGGAAAAGAAAGATGCATCTTCATATATAGTACTTAGATAGTCATGCTATTAAAGCCATTGCTCTCTCAGCAATGTCCGCCCTTATAATATGAGGGACACGAGACTAATGAATGGGAAAACAAATATGTAGTTAACATACTGCTATAACGAGGAATATAAACCTAGATGTTTAATTGAATCACATATGGGAGTTTCTAGGTTCTAAAAGACATCTGCATCTAAACAAGAAGGATCTATGAATCGTATCTGAAGTCATTGTGCACCATCATAGATATGGAATAGTAATCCTAATTGATTACTTAAGTAAATAGCATCTAAAAAGCTTTTATGTTACTATGATAATGCAGAATAGATCTTTAGAAAGCTTAGTGCGCTCATGTTCCAAAATTAGTGATAATAATTTCATTAAATAGTTTGTAGCTTTTAATTTCATCTTATAATTTGTCTATGGAACTAAGAACTAATAATTTTCTTAGTAAAGGTTACTGTCAGCATTAAAAAATAATTTACAATACATAATATTATAAGAAGTCTTCTGACCTCACACATGGAAAGATGTATCCATTGAATCTTAATGCAAAAAACACTTTGGTATGCTATACTTCTCGTGTACCCCAACCAATGCTTTTGCGCCGACACATCTCATCCCTTGTGAAATATAAATTCTGGATTTGCCTAGAAGAAAAAAAAAAACTTTAGACGATTGGTCTGCCTTTGAGTATGCAGGAAAGTCCCTGCTTTGCTTTGTGTTATCAGAATGAATTCTCACAAATGTACCATATATGCGAGTTTTTTGACACTACATTAATTGAGTTTACTGACACCCTTTGCGGGGATATCTGGATACTACACCAAGATAACAGTCCAAGTTACAGAGCTGGACTATGAATGGAATTTTTCGCCTCTATAAGGACCTGTGGGGCATCCTCTGATAAAAATAGCCGACTAATTCGAGACCATTACTGATCAAAGACAAAAAATATTAACCATTCTGATATAGAAGACACAGTAACTCTTCATTGCACATATACTCTTTTCCCTGAGGTATATTACAATATGATATACTAAATTTGTTATTAATCATCAATTGAAGAAATACCATTCTCACTCTCAGAATGCTTCAAATGGAGGATCTTCATTAGATCTAAAAATCTTGGCGATTCAAAATTTGGTATCTAAACTCACTTTACGTGTATTTTTTGTCTTAACATACATATATTTGTTTGATTTTCACTGGTCAACACTGGAACATTTTCCTGGGATTTTAAGTATGTTTTAGATAATAACCGAGGCACCAATTAAGGGGTAAATAATAGTTTTGTCGAAATATCTCTAGTTATTTTTATTTAGTTAAAATTACAATTTTCTTTAAAAATACACATTTTTCTTCTAATGTTTTCGTTTATACAATTATAAAATGCTATGAAATGTTCTGTTGTATGAATTTCGGCATTAGGTAGATATCCCTTTTCAAGCTTCAATAATAGTCAGCCATCATAAGGGCATCCCACCTCCCCTGATGATGCTCTTGGTAAAATTTTTCTCTCTGTTCTTCGCTGAAATTAACAAAATTTTCTGGAATTTTATCTAGGTGAGATCGCAAGTCACTGGAAGTGATAAAACATTGCTTCATCGTGCTCAACGTGATCTCTTTCTATTACCTAATAAATTTTGAATAAGGCAATAAAAAGAAATCCCATGCATTCTTCTCAATTTCTAACACTAAACTGCAGAAATTAGGGTAGTTCACCAATTTGCAAATTTGTAGACCATCAAATGTGCCAACTTTAAGCTTTTCTGAACTTAGGTTTCCCATGGGAAACCAAAAGGTGTTCAAATATTCTTGATGAACTCAAACGAAGGTAAGAAGAAAAAAAAAGTAGCTGTATCTCAAAAACTAGAGCTGATACAAGAAAACTTAGGCAGATTGGAAATCAGTAACTTTGAATTAGTGAACAACCAATAGGAAAAATAAAAAGTTTATTTTGTTGACCAGTGTAAATTAATCGAAAGCTTCTATTTCTTCTTCTTTCAAAGTAGTAACTTACTAAATTTTTACATTGTATTGCTTTCAAATGTTATGGGCTTACAATGTAATTGATAGACGCGTTAATGAGGAGGCTATATAGAACTTTATACATATTGTATATTCTTTGTTTTTTTCTTTTCTAGATATATACTTATTTATACGATTTATTATTTATTTTCATTTATTTTCTTATATATATTTTTATCTAATTAAATACACACATTTAAATTCAATATTATTAAATATTTTGCAATTTGTAAATAATTTTCTTTTAGAAATTTTTGCTTTTTTCTCCAACAATTTTTCCATTGTCAATAATAAAAAAAGAAAAGCCAACAAAAACAACAACTTTATTTGGAATATTTAAATTTATATATAATGTTTGATGTCTTATTATTTTTATGCAGATTTTTATATTATTTTTATGTTCATCACACCTAGTTTTATATCCTTGCTACCCATGATATAAGTACGAGTATTAAATTTATGTCGATCTTGTCATTTTCTTACATCCATTTGGGATTGAATATGTCGAAGGTCTCAAAAAAATACTATGTGTCAGTGAAACAACAATACTTTCACTGAAACACAATTGGGAGATTTCATATCAAGTCAAAAAAGTTAATAAAACAGGTCTAGTTCCTTCATCCATAAAATCTTCTTTTAATCAAGAAAACTATTTCATTGATTGTAAAGCTTTTGAGATGAAATTTCTAACATGATTCCCTTGTGTTTCTAGTATCATTATCTGCATTCACAACTGACAAGCAAAACTTAAAATTAGTACTAATTTCACAAATTTAGAGAGTTGAAATTTTGCTTTATTTTCATAATTTAGCTGCCATAATCCGAGCAATGGAAGACATTATCACCCTAAGGTAGCTTAATCATTGAAACTTAAAATATTGTATTTTCACATGATTCAATTTAGATCATTCGAATTATTACAGGATTTGATAGAAAGTTAGGTAGATAGTACTCGCTTTTCGGTAGTGTCAGGTATAATCTTAAAGAAATGGGTACCTCAAACAATTCTAAGCACAGGATGTTGCTTCATTGATTGTTAGGAAAAGGCTCTCCATTTTCAAGGGCAATTCCAATATCTTCATTCTAGTTATCGAACAATACAGGGTAGGCCTTATTAGGTAGAAATTGTTCAGCTGTATATTCGAAATAACTTCTCAATTAAAAAAAACTCAATGTGCGTTGAGAAAAAAAAAAAACAAACTACCGAAAACCCTCAACTTATTAAAGAGGTGCGGTGCGGATATGATCATCGAACCGTTCTTTGTGGAAGACGACAGTGGGAAAACAACAACTGTAAATCAGAAGTATTATTGGGCTATGATATCGATTTTATGATGTCGATTGTTGTTTATGAAAATGGTATCAAACATTTAAGGTTTCAACAAGAAGCCATTGTTCTCCGGCCGTTTCATATCAAAATTTGGAGATTTTGCCCCACCTATGCGTTTACCTCATTTTACACCGCCGGACTTTTCCTCTGCGGCTACTTGAAGTCAGCAAGCCAAGGACAAAAGGTGAACTTAAGACCACCAGCTGTCTGGAAATAGCTTCCACATCGTCCGAAACATTGGCAAATACGATGAAAAAACAGGCACTTTACCCATTTAAATTCAGAGCGACCACTTGCGCAATATTATCTTTAAAAAGTAATGTAATCAAATCTTCTTAAACCAAAAGAAATGATCTCTCACTAATACAGCAAAACAAGACTTCCTTTCATATCTTTAAATAAATGGGTCGACCTAATATGATCCACCCTGTATTTGTAACCGAGTGTTTAAGTTCAATAAAATCCGCAACTTGGAGTTTAAAGTGTGATGAAGCACAATATACATATCTCGCAGTGAAATCGTGGCTAACATTATAATAGTAGATGAAATTTTGAATACGGGGTCGATATATAAATCAGTAAGATCTTGATCTTGAAACTATCGAACTTAGTATGAAGTACTTACTTTTATATGGTTCAAAATTAGACAATTAATGAAGAATTTTGGTTTGGCTCTCCACTATCAACACTCCGAGTATATGCGAGAGTGGATCAATAAAACAGTAAAGTTTTGGAGTTTCCAACATAATTTTAAGACTTATGAGATCAAACAGTGTACATATATATTAAAGTTGCGATCCCATAAACTCGTATATACCAGGTATTATAAAAATGCTATTGAAAGTAGCAGTGGCGTAGCTTCTAACATGCCAGGCGGCGCAATGCACCCGTGGCCCTAAAGCTCAGCAGGCCTCGGACACTGACCATCAAGCATGTTTAAACATAACATAAATTTAACATAACAAGATTCGTGTGGAAGTTTTGGAAAGCGTTGAGATCTACTGTCAAAATTCATTGGTGAATCAATTAAATCCAATTAATCCAAAGAAAAAAAAAAGAAATAAATTCGGATATATAGTCCAGTAGGGTCAATACTGTATCTGCAATAAAACTTCGTTCTTTGATATATCAGAAATTTCGAGTTTGTCTTGCTTTGCGAATGCTTTATGCATCCAAAACTTTACAAAAGTGCGATATCGATTTGAACGGGGCAAGTACAGCTTCAGCAGAGACAAAAGCAAAAATGCAATTTTATAGAAATGATTACGAATCATTTAATTGAAATTTCAAAAAATATGCCCCAGTTTCAAGAGAAAAGGCAAAGATATATGCAAAATTTCTATTCTCAATAAAGTACTAGACACAATATTAGCTCAATTAAAAACACATTTTACTGATACAACATTTTTACTAGATATGGATGAAACAACTTTATTACAAAATTGTCATTTTTTTTAATATTTACCACCTAGTTCTCCCTAAAATAATCCAGGCATGGAATCTTCACCAATTATATAAGGAAATACGAGGGTGAATCGACAAGTACTTAGCCTCACCGCCCGATGGCGCTGCTATTACAAAAGAGTGTTACCATCGTGCAGTACATTTTTTTAGTAGCCTGCTGTCAAAGTTTTAGTCAATTCCCTTCATTAGTTTTGTTTTGATAGCCTTTGGAAGTGAGCGAGCGAGTTTTACAAAAATGGAAATGAGCTAATATGGACTGCTAAAATGCGAACTAATAAAAGTATTTATAGCAATGTTATTATTTCATATACAATTCCTGACACTTCTGCAACAGATGAAAGATCATTTAGCAAATTGAAAATAATTAAAATTTATTTAAGAAACTGGGATCGACTGCATCATTTATCGCAAAGAGCATCAAGTCTGGATTTAACTGAACTTATTGGTACTTTTGAGAAATCTAAAGCTACATAAGTTGTTAATTTGTTTTTAGTAGGACGATAGTTTCCTAATATCTATTTTATTAATTGTAACCTTGTTTATTATTGCTTAATTTATTTTTTTTTTTATTATCTATTACGTTACTTCTCGTATTCCCGTTTCGGCAGTTCCCAAACTTTTCAAAGCTGTCTGTCATAATGTCAAATCAAATCTGGGCGATCACTAGAGCTTACCCAAGAAAACTCATACACATGCTTTCCTGTATTCTGCAGGCATTATAAAGAGCTGATATAATATGCATATATTTTTATTTTTTGACTTGATAAAACCTAACCAATAAATTCATGTGAAAAAAGCAAAAAAAAAAGAAAAGAAATTTGAGACTTAAACACGACACAGGAAAGGAATTTTTCGCATTACAAATATATAGAAAAATATCTTATGTCGTGACTGTCATGAAAGGTAGGTATATTATATTCGGTGAACCCAAAATTTTTGGTTTGTATCATAAACATAAATATAATATTTGATTTTCTTATCTTATTTTAGTTTTGTTTTCATTGAATTTCTCATAAAATGCAATTGTTTCTACACAGAAAATGAACACAATAATTAATTACAGTAAATAAATAAATAATTAATAATATATAAATAAATATGAATAATTGCCAAATATTGTAGATAATCATGAGAGTATCATCCTTCTACAGTACAATATTATTATATTATTATTTAAGTACTTATTACATATTTCCAACGAATTTGCCTTTGCAAAAATACAATATTTCTCTCATATTAATTTTATATTTTTTATTTTTTCTATACTTAAGTATATAATATACTATTGCATAATCTTCTTGTTCTTTATGTTAACCAATATTATATTTTCCTGCCTTTAGTTTTATTCTTGTTTTATAATTTTCAATATTTATATTTAAATATATTTTTTTTGTCTTTTAATTTTTTTCTGATTTTGTTCTTATAAATTTTTGTCTTGGACTTGTTTCCTTGCTTTGTATGTGCTATTTTTTTTTTTTTTTATTAATATTTATTTAATTATTTGTTTATTTTTTGTTTTTCTTTTTAAATATTTCAAATTGGAAGGTTTTTGTGTTTTGGATTTTCTTTGTGTAAATTCAACAATTCAACTTTCTGTTTATACAATAATTTTTTGCTTAACTTTTAAATGGTGGGTTAAAATATCAATACGTTGTTGTTTCTTTATATTATTTTTTATATATTTCCATTTTAATGTAAATATATAATATTTTTTTTCTTTTTTTTTTTGATTTTATTTTCCAAAATATTGAAGACCTTAAATACGCACATGAAGGATGGAAGAATTATTTCAAGTGTTTTGTTGTTGCTGTTGTTGAATATTTATGTTATTTATTTAATTATTTTTGTAGTTGATTTCTTTTTTAATTTTTGAGTCCTTCAAGTTCCTTTAAAGTTTTTCAATCATTTCAAAAGCCAAGACAAACACAATCTATAATGTCTTTATGCTTATGTGTGTTCATAAGGAGATGTGTAAGTTCTAGAATAGGTTTTTAAATTTTTTTTGTTTTACCTTATACGATTTAATAGAGATATTGGTTGAATATTGATGGATGAGATAGGCTGAGATAGGCTGAGGTTTTAAAAGCCATATTGTTTTATTTGCTTAAGTCTCTAATCAATACAATTCATATTGTTAGTGTAGCAAAGCAAATGCTTATAAATTTGACTATAAACCATAGAGTCATGGGCATACTGTAGCATAGGAGGGAACAGGGCCTGGGGCTGGTTCACCTCGATGCAGACTGAGCCGATAAACTAATTACTAAATATTAGTTGTAGGAAATTCTTGATTTTCCTCTCTAAGCTATAAAGATACTCTTGATTCCCTTCCCTTCCTTTGCATAAGACTCTAAGATCAGAGAATGACTCTATAAAATAACATTACACACATTTATTTATGTTTTTTGTATTAAACTTATAATATTTTGTTCATTTTCTTCACTCATGAAAAGCAATAAGCAAGATTCAATTAACCAAAAAGTATGGAAATGATATATTTTAATGATCCCAAAATTCTAAATTTTTTCTCATCTGAAAACAAAAACAATAGTAAGGCATTTGAAGAACGAGTGCATGCCCATTTGAATTCGAATGGATTAGACTGAGATTATAGTCCTTAGTATCATATTACACTTAAGCACGTGGATCAGTTTACTATTGTATGCTAAATTTAGAAAGGATCAGTGGACAAGTGGTAGATGAATGGCAAAGATATGGGATGACAAAAGATATACTAAGGCGAAAATTATATTAAACATGTATTGTTTTTTTAGATACTTCATTAATAGGCTCTATGAAATTGGTACTATGTATGAATATTGTAAAATGCTGCTTAAATCAATCAATAGGGGTAACGACAAACAAATTCTATCTTCGAAACAAGGGCTGTCCAATCCGCGGCCACAGGCAAGTATCATTTCATTTCTGTACATTTGGTGGAGTCAGGCGAATAGGACTACTAGGAGGGGTACCTCCCATATAAACCCAAATTCAAATTCATGTTCCCATTGGAACAATTTTTTGTATTATCGATTGTAAACCCTAACCCTGACTAAGCATACTAGTTTTCATGACCCTAGAATTAATGGTTAGTATATCTGCCACACAAATGTTTCGGTCTCAATGTTGCAATGCAATATGAACACTAAATATACCCTAAACATAAGTCAAATAAATAATGTATGTAAAATTTCTTGTTTTTCCAATTAGAAATTTTGTATAATAATACATTTTTTAAAGCTTAAAGTGGAGGATGGTTTGGGAGTTTGTTTTATGTATAGTAATTAGATGATAAAGTTACAAGACTCATTGTTTAATCTTGAATTATGAATCAAAATATATAAGTACTAAGTCGAAAATTATGTTAAGATTAAGATTCTCTATTAATAGGCTCTATGAGATTGGTAAGTACATATATTATATGATACTTATAATGTTTGAAGATGAAGGGCATGCAATTTTTTGTTTTGTTTTTTTTTTTTTTTAACTTTAATTATAACATTTTCCCATTGGGCTCTTTGTAACTGACTCACAGTGTGTGTTGTAAATTTTTAAGGTATATAATGTTTCCAAGTTTTTGTATTCCACTTTGTACCTTTAAGTTTAAGTTTACTTGATGTATTCTCTACTATTCTACTATAAATATATTTCGAATACTCTTATTAATTCTAGATAAATACAAGTATATTCCTATCATTCCTTGGGTCTAATAATAATTTCATTTTGTATGATGAGAATCAAAAGAATATTGGCAAGTACAATATTTTTATTGATATTGATTGAGTTGAGTGATCGATCATGCATATGTATGTATGTCGTATGTATCTCAGGGATCTAAATATGTTAGTTGAATGTAGGTGTATATGGATTTTCATTAGTATTTTTTTTTTTTCTTTCTCTATTGTAGTATAGTATGTAACAATCTCATTCAGGTCGCAAATTTTCATTAAGTTAATAATATTAATATTTTTATTTATTTATATTAAGTATTTTTTATTGACAATTTCAATTTTATTGTTGGTTTTTTTCTTGAATAAATATATATATATATATTTATTTTCTTTTCAATTTTTTGTTTTATTCTTGTGACTTATTTAATTATTATTATGTTTTTTTTTTATTATTAAACACATAAATATAAATATTATATATTTTTTGTGTGTTTTATTTTCTTTTTCTTTAGGAATATCACAAGTATAAACGCAGCAGTTTTTTATTTCTTTTTTTCCATTCAACATGTTTTTATTATTTAATTTTAATGGGAAAGTGCAGCATTTTATTTTTTATTTTATTATAGTTAAGCTTAAGAACAGTGTTGCAAAATATTGCGCATATTAAAATTAATTTTAAGCAAAAATTAAAAAAAGAGCATGAGGAGGAGATCTATCACAATTATAGTACAGTAGCTTTTCTGATAATTTATTTATTAATTTTTTATGAATTTTAAAATTTTTGATTATTTTATTTTTATTATTTATTTATTTTATTGTACACTACACTCACTCATCATCAAAACATTATCAGTGGGAATGAAATAATGATAGAAATGAGGAATTTCTATCAATTTTTCCCATCATAAGAATAAGAAGAATAGAATATTTTAGCCACCATCTTGTACCAATAGCAGACCAGAAACTTCTTGGCGTCTCATGATACAAACTCAGTAACTTAAGGAAATGATTTCCTATGACCGATGCATATTGGACCATATAGATCGTTATCATTCTCTTTCCTAATCTGTTTTGCGGTTTGTGGCCCAATCATAGTTCAAGTGATTATTGCGCCTCTAACAATGCAAATTATGTTCTTAATTCAAATAATTGGATTCTTTGTGTTTCTTTATGCTTGGTGTCTTTTGCTTTTATTAGCAATGATCATGCTCCTCGTGGCACCGATGTGCATCATACCGTCTGTTGGTCAGGCCGAACGATTACCTGATGGTTCTCTTTACAAGGAGATCAAGAAGGTTACAGATGCCACAGGATTCCCAATTGAAAATGTTTGTATTGTGCGGACCAAGCCCGGGATTTTACAAAGTAATGCTTATTTTTTCGGTTGCCTGTGTCTTAAGCGTATTGTTATTTTCGATATGATGCTACTAAATCGGGGGAAGACTGCTCAAGAACTGCAGCCATATGAGGTTGGACGTGGTCTACCGAATGCATTGATAGCTGGTGTTGTTGCCCATGAGTTGGGACATTGGAAAATGGGTCATTTCTGGAAAGCAATGATTTTCATGAAAATACACGCATTAATAACCTTGATACTCTTTACACTTCTCTTCTATTATCCACAATTG
Source organism: Amiota minor (assembly GCA_037043295.1). NCBI lineage: Eukaryota > Metazoa > Arthropoda > Insecta > Diptera > Drosophilidae > Amiota > Amiota minor. The sequence goes on from JBAMAW010000986.1 coordinate 41,672, forward strand.
TACAAGGCTTTACACTTTGACCCCGGTGTGATGCCGATCATGGTTGGTATTATAATAGTAACTAGATTCGCAATGACACCTTATTTTATCATTACCATTGAGTTTCAAAAGTATCTATCTACCTACTCGTATCTATGGATCATAATAAGAATATATTCTATTATATCATTAGATTATTATAAATTCAATCATAGTAGATTGAAACATTATATAAAAACGAAACAAGAAAGAGATAATATAGTACGAGTAGAACTTTAGATTGTAGGTTGCTTTCATTCATTTCAAGAATGAATCCTTTATTTTAATCAGATTGTATATAGAGATATAGAAATATCGTATACAGGACATTCTAGTCAAAGTCAAGATAACCTCGCTGGTGACGTCTGAAATGTGAATTAAGTATTGAAATATTGTAAAGAGTTTAGATGAAATTAGATTTCTGATATCAAATACAATTGTATTAGAAGAAGAAAATCTGAGATTATCAATGGAATTTTTTTTGAAGTGTACAATATTTTCTTTACTTTGGCAATGCCTAACAATTTTAAGCTTTTTATTTTTATATTTAAAGATTATTTTATTATTAATTTGTTTTAATTCTTATTTCATTGTATATCTTGTTTTCTTTAATTTTTTCTTTTACAAACGAATTATGTTTTTATTTTTTTTTTCAAATTTTAGAGAATTGTAAATGTTTTTATTTTATATTTTAATTTGTTTTTAGAGATTTTTTATTTGATTTTGTAAATATTTTTATTTACTTCTTTTTCCATGTTTTCTTTTCTCTCTATTTTTAAGCCAAATAAATATTGTGCTAAAATATGTTTCTATTCTTTATAATAATTTTTTTTTTGTTTTGTTTTATTTTTGTGTATAAATTATATTTTTCATTCACACAAAGTTTTGCCATGTTTTTGTTTTATTTATTAATTTTTTTTCTATTTATTTTTATTATTTTATTTTATTTTTTTTTTTTTTGTATTTTAATACATTTTCTTGAGATCTGCTTGAAGTGTTCATTATATTGTTTTTTTTTCTTTTCATACATGTAAATATAATATTTTATTTAATTTTTTAATGATATATTTATGTATATGAATATTATTATTTTTCTTTTTAATTTTTTTTTAACAATTTTTTCTTTTTGAATTGTGGGGTTTTTGATTTCTTTTTTTTTTTTTGTTTGGGTTTGATTGAACTTAGTTCTTCGCATATGTTTTGATGTATTTTTTGTTTTGTTTTATTTTAGTTTGGTTTTTCTTTTTGTGTTGTGTTTTTTTTTTTTTTATTATTCCGTATTTTTGTTTTAATTACTTTACTTGTTTACTTGTTATTGTTGTTATTATTATTTTTTGTTATATTTTGTCACAAATTTTGTTTTTGTTTGTGTTGTTGACATTTTATGTGGTTTGAAAAACCATTAAGCAACAGGAGGAAACAGTCTTTCTTTCCAGGTACCTGAGAATTAGAATTGTAAAAATAATTATCACATAAATTTGATTTAAAAGTACAATATATTAATAGATCCGAATTTTGTATTCCTTCAAAATTCTGCTGCTTGTAATCTGTTTATTTCACATACTTGTATCTTGTATCTCATCTGATAAACTGTTCTAAACTCTATTAAAGCAATTGATTTGATTAGTAAGGATCGTTTATGTACAAGAATCTCTATCTATTGGATACCTTCAAATATCAAAACCATGTACTTAACATGGGAATTCTAAAGCTTATCGAGGTATTTTTAATATTTAATATTCAATTTGACCTATTGATTTTATCTATTTTACAAAGTTTACAAAGTGTTATATCACCAGTGGTTATACATATCTTGTATATTATCGTCATATGAGTATGGATAAACTGTGTGGCAAAATGAATCGAATAAAATCCAATAAAATTTATGTACATATAACTCTCTATAATAAAAATTATTTGGACCTAGGCTTACTTCTACCCATACCGGCTATTGACCTTATCAAAAAAATAAAAATAATCTGATCTCAACTACATTATATGATAATTTCACAGAAATAGCACGACTTGCCGGCGAGAGATGGCAACAAATCTAATGTAGTTATATGATAATTTGATTCTATGTCTATCATTTGAGTTCCTATCTATCATGGAAATAACACAGCTCCATATAGTTTGAAATTATGTTGTAAGTAGAAGTAAAAAATAGGTTAATTATTAGCGAAAACCATAGGTAAACTATCATATCACTGAATAAGTCTCCGATCTGACACATTTCTGACAGCTCTATTGTTAAGCTCATATAATCTATGGATAGTACCACTCTTCTAGACATCCTTTTGGGACTGGAAGTAAGGAGCTATGAGGCTTGAGGTGTGCGAATAAGCCTGGCTGCATTGTCGCTAGGACACTCTGACCTTACCAACAACCGAAACGGACCACGGAGCTCTTACACTTTAATAAAAAAAACGGATCGGGATAATGATGGGAGTCCTCACGGGACATTGCACAATTGGACAGATGGTCCAAATGTTGCACATTCCACATCAGCATTCTGTCGCAGTTGTAAAGATGAGGAAGAACTACGGAGTATTCAACAACTCCTATGCGACTGCCCTGATCTTCTTGGAATACGAACTCGGATTCTCGGAAAACAGTTCTTTGATGATTTGGGCAGTTTGGCAAAATTGCCAGTAAGGAACCTGGCTTTTCGAATTGCTTTTAAAAGCTGAGGGAGACATCTGGGACCAACTAGGGATATCTTTGGATTACCCCTATTCTTCCTCCACCCATCCTGCTTTTTCAACTATCAGGCATCACAATGGGCAGCAAGGTCTAAGGCGTGATTGCGCGAGCGGTCTGGGTAACCTAACCAACGGTCTGGATAACTTTCAAACGACGTGTCAAAATTTCATGCCGTTCTGATAATTAATTTATAGTAGTTTTATTGACCCGATTTCTATAATTTTCAAAACAATGAAAGAAACTTATTTTCTACAATAGTTTCAATTAGAAACTGGTTTCTGACAAACATCAAAAAGATGCTTCAGGGAAAAAAAATTTGGCTGATATGAAGAAGTGATGCCGAATTTGAGGTCTATTGTGAGAGTGATTTTCTTAATTAGACCGGAGATTTATTAAGTGACGTGATGCTTAGAATCCAATATTGTTAGATTTCGCTTGAATATCTGAGAATGTTGGAACTCTAACAAAACTGAATTTAAAAATAGAAAAAAAAAAAAAAACCAGAAAATTATTACATTTCTTTAAGATATCAAATTGAAATACGAGGGGCGCTTAATAAGTCCTTAGAAAATCCGAGAGGTGGCGCTCGTAGCTTCGATACCTTTTTTCTGCTTTTCAGGTCTCAATAATATGGAAAAAGGTAAATTGAAAAAATGATTTTTGCGTTATAAGGCCGGCCATCACCGAAACCAAGGAAAGGCTTGATAAATGCTATGCGGACTGTGCACCATAAATTTTAATGGTTAAGAAGAGGTTTACTGAATTTTTTCTGATCGTACCAGCATAAGAGACGCCGAACGTTCAGTTCGTCGAGAAGAGCTGGTCACTCCAGAAATCGTCGATTAAATCCATGGAATGATATTGAACGATCTGAGAATGAAAAAGTCATGTGAAGTCAATCACTGAATTAAGCATATTCTGTAAATTTAGCACTTTCAAACCTGAAAAAATGGCTTAATATCAGTTAAGAGATTTGGTTCGATGAGGAGATCATCACTGAGGACCTTGAGTAAACCTATTATTTTCAAAGTGAAGAAAAATTGGAAAAATGCTAAACTCAATGTATCGAGCTAAAAGAAGGTTAAATTGAAAAAATTAAAAGAAAATTACGGAAAAAAACTCTATCTTTTTATCTAATAACTTATTGATCGACCCTTGTATTTAGCATAACATCATCAATGATATGTTGTGACTAGTAGAATTTTAGGGCCCACAAATCGCAACTTAATAAATTTCACATTGTTCACATTTGAAAAATATTTGACTATTGATTTGTTGACAAATTTATAATAAGCATATCTTATCTGATCAGCATAAGTATGTGAACATGAAGCTCTACAGTCGCTATTTATTGGAAAGTTCGGAGTTTTCTACAAGGAAGCCGTTGGCATCGGTCAATCACTTCAATATAGCGAAGTAAGTACAATACTTAATAGAGGAATTCGACTGTAGAATTTTCTATTTGTAGAGACTTCCTTTTTCAAATGATTTTAAATGGCACAGAGATACATGATATTTAACTGACAGTCGGACCTATCCGATTCTGTTTGATTCTCAGAATCTGTCACTCATCTTATGGTTGTTTTTTGTATAAGTGATTTCATTTAAATTTTATTTAATCCTATTTGTGGATTGCTTTTTCTTCCTCAAACTATTTCTTAATTTGGATAAATGATTAATGATAAATGACTATATATGTAGAAATAACTATAGATATGGGATATACAATACTTATGTATACATAGATGGATATGTTAATTACTATTTATATTGTACTTACCGCGTGACACATTTGACTTTGAGTTATTGCGTAGCGCTTGAATGTATTCAATCATTCATTGAATCGTTTACTGTCTGTCTGTCTTTTGAGATTCGATCGTAACTGATGTGATCTAATCTATTTGTTGTTTGTTTTTTAATTGTACTGCTTCGGTTAATTCTATATAAATATTTTGTCTTTTTTTTATTTATTTTTTTTATTTTTTTGGCAATCGAGCCATTTTATATCATATCATATGTAACGTTTTGAGTAACTCATTGATTGATTAGTTGAATGGGTGATTCATCGATTGATTGATTGATTGCATGAAACTAAAGACTGTTTTAACTATACACATACATAAAACGATTTTGGAATTGTTCCTTTAATCTACTATTATTATAATTATTATTATTATTTTTAAATTTTTTTTGTAGGTAAATCATTTTAAGTTCTCCATTCTCCATTTTATTTCCTGTACTTGCGTGTACAAAAATGTGGTTATGGATTACATAAGTAACTTTCATTTGATTCGGTTCGGTTCGGTATGTACTATGTAATTCAGTTCGGTCTTGTCATTAGGAAATTAAGTAATACCGGCATTGATTGATGCTGATACTTGTAGGTAGTATGTAGTACTAAGTGCTCTTTCTATTTGACGACTGCCCAATCTGCTGATATTAATGATGTTGATGATAAATGTGTCTTTTGAATTTTTGTTAGTTTTAGTTCCTTTATAAATCCATTTTTCTAGTGATGGCTCAAGTAGGTTTTTCGTTTCAAATAACCACTGCGTATGGGTGATGAAAGGCCTGTCTCATTGCTGCTCAAACGAAGGAATATTGAATCAATCCAAAAGGATTGTTTGAGTTGATTCATTTATTGATTGATAAATTGTTAAATGACGTCGTTTTTTATTTTTGTTTGTTGTTCATTGTGTAAATATTTATATGTATGTGAGTGTGTGTGTGTTGATATGTTGTATGTATGTATGTGTAAGTATATTTTAATTGTTGGTTTTTTAATTCAGCATTTATTAGAAGTTATAGATATTTTTGAAAGAGAAAAGGAAGAAAGAAAGAGCAATTTTTGTTTGTTGCATAATTTCATTTCATTCAATTCAAAATTTCTTCTTTATTTCATCTACAATTTTCTAATTAACACACACAGACACATGTACAGACACACAACATCAATCAAATTTTATAATTATTTTTTTATTATATAAAAATATTATGTGAAATGAACCAATTTTATAAACAAACAAACAAACAAACTCAATAAATAAACAACGAAAATTTATAAGAATTTGTACTAAGAATAATTTAAAATTTTGTGTTAATTTTTAATTTTTTTTTTTTTGCTTGATTCTTTCTTTGTATGAGAGGGAAATATATATAGATAGAGAGAGATAGAGAGAGGGATTGAGTGAAAGTGATAGTGAAAGTGAAAGTGATATACGCATGTAGTATGTGTGGAGAGAAAGAGATCTTACTGGTACAGTTCTTTCTCTCATTGACTGCTTGACTGACGACTGACGACTGACTGTGGACTTTCGTGGAACCATTCTTGTTCTTGTTACATCTAAGCATCCATCATTGTTTGATCATGCAATCTTTGTTTTGATATGAAATTGAGTACATAATTGATTGGATTGGTGGTGTATGTTATATGAATATGGTGTTTGTGTATTGTGGTTTGTGTGTGATTTGATTTTGATTTGTTATTAAGTAAGCATTACAAAAAGCGACGCACAAAAATGTTTTGGTTTTGATTTTGATTTTGGATTTGGAAAAAAATGAAAGAAAAGAAAAACTTGTATTTAATATATAATGATAATCACAATGACAATTATTAATCATTTTATGTATGAATAAATTAATAGATTATTTAATAATAATTATTATTATTATTGCATTAGACTATGTAAATAATTAATTAAACACACTGCAAATATATATAGATTTTATGTATTATTATTATTATTATTATTATTATCATTATTTATTTAAATAATTTAAAATTATAATACATTATTTAAACTTGTTCACTTGCTTTGAATACTTGTTCGTTGCATTTCTTCATATTCACTTACTTCACATACGAGTATGTACTATGTATGATCTACTCCAACACCTCATCAACTTAATTTCTTTGTTCATTGAAATAAGTATAATATCAAAAAATATATATACAATGTGAAATAATTACAATTAATTAAATATAAATTAAACCTGCACTCAAAAATATAATAAAACAAAGCAAAAATAAACAAAAAAAAAAAAAAAAAAAACATGATACGAGTATATGAACATAGTATTTTATAAAAATTAAACATTTAAATGTATTCTTCCAACAGAATTTGCTTATTGCCGGAGGAGACCGCAACATTTGTCTGTTCATATGCGTTGCTGTTGTGTTGAGTTGATTTGGAGTCCATTTGATCAAATCGGATTGGTTTGTGGGTTGTGAGTGAGTGTTGCGTTGGAGTGTGTAGTATGTGATATTATTTGTTTGATAGAAAAGCAAATCCCAAGAAAGTAGTTGCATTGTATTGTCGTTGCATACATATGTATATGATTTTGAAGTTTTTATTTTTGTTTTTTTTTTTTGCGTTGAAGGAGGCAGGCAGCAAGACAGCAAGGCAGGCAAAGGTAAGCGGGCAGGCGGGCGTACGTGTATTATGTTGTGTGTCGACGTGCAGGAGATAATAATAAAGAAAGTAATGAAAAACAAGGGAAAAAAAGGAAAATTAAAGAAAGAGAAAGTGTGAGAAACATGCGGATGGGTGCCGCCGTATATGTATAAAATATAAAATAATATTAATATAACAAATTTATTTTAAAATGTAAATTAATTCAACTTATAAATATTTAAATTAGAAAACATAAATTTACATACAGAAAACTAGAAAACAAAACAAAAAAAAAAAAATTAGAAAGAAGGTTATCTTCGACTATGCCGAAGATGAAATACTCTTCCCGGGACGCAGTGAATGTTTCATTGCAGTATTCAAATGTGGTTTGTATGGGAGGTACCCCCCTAGTGGTCCGATTCGGGTGGTTCTGACAAATGTTTAGCGCATGTATCGGAAACTGATAGTGTCTAAGTTCAAGTTCGAAGGGACAAAAAATAAAAAAGTTTTTCTAATAAGAACATGAATTCAAATGGGTGGTTTGTATGGGAGGTATCCCCACTAGTCATCCGATTCGGCGTCAAAGTTTCAGTTCAATAGGACAAAAATCAAAAAGGTTTTCTAATAAGAACATGAATTCAAATGGGTGGTTTGTATGGGAGGCACCTCCCCTAGTGGTCCGATTGGGCTGGTTCCGACAAATATCCTGCGCCTATCTTGGAAACTTATAGCGTCCAAGTTTTAGTTCGATAGGACAGAAAACAAAAAAGGTTCTTCTAATAAGAACATGAATTCAAATGGCTGGTTTGTATGGGAGGTACCCCCCTAGTTGTCCGATTCGGGTGGTTCCGACGGACATGGCTTAATCAATTTGTCTCCTTCTGTCTGTTACAAACTTCATGACAAACTTATTATACTATTCACTTCCGTGATGAGTATAAACTGACTGTACTTATTTATTTGGTCTAAATTGTCAGTTAAGTATTTTGGATAGTGCTTAAGTTAGCGAATAACCATGCCGAATTATAAGTATCAGAACGATAAGCCAAAGCGGCCACTATCATCTTTCATGCTCTGGTTTAAACATGTACGACTTCAGCTAAAAAAAGAGCATCCGGAATTTAAAATGACAGAAATAGCACGACTTTCCGGCGAGAGATGGCATCAAATGGAGGATAAATCCAATTGGATTAATGAAGCTGCTAGACTACGGAGTATATACAAAACTGAAGTTGAAAAGAATAAGGCTAAAAATGTCACCATAAAGCCAAAGAGACCATTGCCGAGCTTTATGTTATATTTGAAAGATAAACGTAGTGAAATAAAACGCGAATTTCCGATTGCAACAGTCACAGACGTGGCCCGAATTGCAGGCGCAATGTGGCAGATGTCTCCCAAACAATCTGAATACAATATGATGGCTGAAATTAATAGACGCTAATATTTCAAATATGAAGGGGAGATGGATACAGTTCGAGTCAACAAGGCAAAAAACCTTAAGAAGAAGAAGAAGCTTCCAAGCATTAAAATTAAGATGTTCTGCAGCGGCACCAAGTAACACGTAGCATGAAAAATTGTTATTGTATTTGAAAAATTGTTTGTATGTATGGTATTCCTCCAAGATGTATCTAAGGTTGTTTAAATAGTATTTGATTTATGTAATTGTGTGTAATTTTATTTTCAATTTGGTTGTAACTCATTTGAAATTAATTAATATTTGTATTAATCAACAATTAAATTCATCTGAGCTAAATGTCAAGGTTGTGTACTTGCTTTTTCTGATTAAAATCTTAGCTTTATTTTATAGTAAAAGTTTCATAAAAACTCTTGTTAAAATTTAAAAAATCCAATTGATTTAAGTTATCGATTCATCAATTTATTTTGCCACCTAAAATCCCCAGCATCTAATATTCCTTAGAATATAAAACATTGGGTCAGCTATTTATTTTTTCCCAATATTACAGTTCGATAATACTCCTCCTAGAAGATCGATTTGGCAGATTCCAACAAATGAATTGCGTCTGGTGAAGAAAATTATTTGCAAATTTCTCTAGTTCAAAAACTGAGGGACTAGTTTGCATACATACAGACGGACAGATGGACAGCCTATTTGTTTACAATGGAAAAAACCGAATATCGTGCAGTGATAAAAAACCATCGATGCACAGTTGAAAATGTGGATTTCTGTTGCTGATCCATTTAAAACAAAGAATTTTTTTCTTCTTAAATGTGGTCATACATGCGTCGCAGATGAGCTATGCAGTGGGCGTCCAAAAAGTACAAAATCACTAGAAATCATAGAGCAAGTTTGTGATATTGTGTGTAATCATCCAAGTTCGTTTGCTATGAATTGAAACTGGTTGTTCATCTCAAAAATAGGTGAAGTCAGAACGATTGATAAAAAAGTTTATGTCGAATGAAGAAGCTATTGCAGCCGTAGAACGGTATTTTTGCAGGGCTTCATTACAGAGATGGTATTGTATAAAATTATTGGAGGATTAATGAAATAAGTAAAAAAAACTTATGTCATTTAAAATTAATATTCTTTCATTATTGCTTTCTATACTTTCTTACCAATCTGTAAATTGCTTACTCAGGAACAATAAAAATGAAGTAAGCAAGTGAATTAACTTGATAAGATTTTGCGGAATAAAACTACCGTATATGGCTGGTTTAGGGATTCCAATCGTGGACGCACTTCGAAGCAGGACGAATTTCGTGAAGGTCGACTAAAAACAACTGTTACGCCCGAAAACATCGATGCTGTGCGTGAAGCAACTGTGAGTATTCATTTCACCACAATACAATATTGCTGTGAAAAAGTTAGCTTCGCGTTGGATCCCGCATAATTTGACAATATAATTTGACAATAGCTCAATAAAAGGTTCGAGTGGATAGGAGCATAGAAATGCTTAAAAAATATGATCGTGATGCTTCGAATGACGTATTTAAGATTGTAACAGATGACGAATGATGGTATCGTATATGATAATGACATATCCTAAACCCTTAGTTCTGAACATAGTTCTATCATCATCCATTCCCTTGTTAAAAATAAAACTCAGTTTTGATTATGAAAGAGCCGACTACAATCTTAACATTCAACTTCAATGCGAGGGTTGCCCCTTTTTTATTTCGGGAAAGTACATCATATCCTAGTGTGATGATGTATATTAATAAAGATTTCTGTTGTTTAAATAAAAGTGGGGATTTTCACAAAATTAAAAACACAAAAAAAAAAAAAATATTTTTCTTAATTAAAAATAATCAATTGATCTTCAAAATGTAATGTAAGTAAATTTAAGATTATAAAATGTGAAACAAATTAGTTGAACTAAACTGAAGAAGGTTATCAGAATGTGGAGTACGGAAAGCATATGAAATAAAATAAACAACATACGAAAAACAATATTTTCTAACAGCACAAGAGGTTTACGATGATATTGACGACGACGACGACCCTAGATAAAATGGGTCAATTATTGTTGTTGTTTGTGAGGTTGAGGCGATGTCTTCTCAAATAGTAAAACTAAGCAACTAAGTGCCATGATGAATTATTATGGATTATTTTCATGTATTTGCTAAAGTGCAGCACAAGCTTTTTATATATACCATACTATATATACATTTATACATGCTATCAATTATATATTGTACATATAGACAAAGAAAGATATCTATTTGAATTGGACACTTCCTTACCTTCTTCGTCTGGGATTTGATGTTTGTCCAGGCAAATTGAAACAGCCACGAGGTATTACCATACGTGCATTACCCTTTGCTGGTCTTGATCCTCCAACCGCTTGTAAACCGGCCAAATGGGCAGCATAGCCTTCACTAAGCACTGTACAACTCGTCTGTAGTTTTTTGCTTACCTACTCGGGGGATAGAGGATGATTGATCATTTTATAATAAAGTTTAATTTAAGAACATACCTTGCCCACAATGAATATTTGATCGGCACGTAGACCGACATTGGTATAAACAATAATATCTTTACTGCTGCCATAGGCAGCCAATATTGAGATTCCATGATTTTGAACGAGATTATTTAAATAGGCGGTTTTATGCCCGAGCGGATCGGTTAGTAGACCATCCGCGAATGAGATAAGACCATGCGGAAAATTATGTTGACTAAGCCAGCTAACTACTCGTTGTTGTTGCATATCTGGTCGACCCGTGATATAAATCAATAGGTAACCAAGTTCTTGCCAATGTCGACAGACATCAACAGCGCCGGCACGTACTTTTGGATCACGGCCTGTTACAGACATTGATGCCGTAAACGAGCCATCAATACTAAATACTACACACTCAGTGAGTGGTGGCACCACGGCCATATAACAATCAACCGAAGTGTGATCACCACGTACAACCATTTTTACCGGATAAATGCCATAACCGAGTGACAAATGATCGGGTATAGTATAGGAAATGCGACCATTCTTATCGGTCACTTCGGTTGTTAGGAATGTCCATTCGCCGACCGGTGGATCTTTCATAATGTGAACATCGACTTTCTCGCCATGCAATGTGATCATATCTAAGGGACCATACATGAATCGTGCATTCAGACGTTGTTCGCGACCCTCTTGTACAATGACATCGTTGGCACGATGATTGGCGGCGACATTCTTGAGCTTTACCGAGGTACGTTTTTTAATCCATTTCTCACGTGGTTGTCCCGGATTAAAGGCAGTATTGTCTTTATCATCGTTACCAACAAATGGAATGCCCTCGAATTTACCAATCTATACAAAAAAAAAAATATCAATTTAAGTAAACTAGAGTGTGGAACAAGAGAACGAGAGAACTGAAGAACCGAAGAACTCACCTGACGCAATACGAATGCGATTACGTCAGCACTTTCCCAATAGCTGGCATGGAACAAATGAGGCAAGGCATGCGCAGGAAAAGTACTAAGACCCTCAGGGCAATAGAGCGCATAGTCCAGACGCTTTGTGCCCCACCATTTGGCTTGTACTAATAAAAATTATAAATAGAAGAATATACAATTGTATTTCGATTTCAATGAAGATTAAATATCTTTGACATGAGCCTCTGTCAGTTTGTGACTTATGATAGTGTGACTATGTATGGTATATACTCTAAGCTCTAAGTTATTAATCTAGGTATAATAATGGACATCAACATCAAATGATGATTGTAGAAGTGCAGAAGAGTTAGTTGGGGTTTGAGGTGTGGAAATCATTATTAGATTTCACGCAACTATAGATGCATTATTAATGGATTACGTAAGTAGGTACAATAAATAACTAAGTAGCATATACCTATGGGATGTGTGTTTCGGGGCTAGCAACTTACGTGAATGTATAGTACTTAGCGATACATTTTCAATAAGACCAGAGATAGTACTTTGCATAGAAGCATCTGAGAGACGTCGATTTCCCAACAGATTGTTGCCATCATTGAAATGCTGTGGGTGGGACTGTATAACTTCCACTGAAATATAAAAAAATTGTAATTTCTCAAAGGTCAATTAATCAATTGTCAATATGGTAACTTACATAAATGCAATGGTTGGCCATTACCTAAAGGGTATTTGGCATAGCGTGGCACATTCACCGGTGACAATATGGAAAATCTAGCACTCAGCAATGGTTCTAGACGCGATGCAATAGGATCGGTAGGATGGAATAGATTGTAGACTTGATTGCAGTTTGGCCGCGCAAGTGCTGCTTTTGAATCATGTAGCTTCCGTGATGCTAGCACGACTGACAACGGTGAGCCGAACATAAAGAAATCGCTAACATCAAAATCTAATTTGATAGCACGGGAATCGCTTGAGGAAGACGAGCGCCGACGACGTGGCGATGGTGCTACCAATAAGCGTTTCGCATCTAAATCGGAATCTGTAAAGCGTTCATCTTCGTCTGTACGTGATGAACGACTACCGCCGTCACCGACACCGCCACCGCCACCAGCACAGCCAACGCCTCCAATACCCCCACCACCACCACCACCACCAGTACAATTTGAACGGCAGAGTGCCTCGTAGGCTAATAGTGAACCCATTGAATCACCAAGCATGACTATTTGTCCAGAAAAGCCATGTCCTTCTTCAGATTTCAAAAACTCATGATAGACAATATTCCCAGCGGCAACTGTTTTATTTACGGTCTCCTGAAATTCCGGTGATGCAACTGAGAGTAACGGAATGGCGCCAATGGGCACATCAGCCACATTTGGTAAATCGGCGGCCGAAGGTGATGCGTCAAACGAATAAGGACTGAGGCTAGAAAGTATGCCCAGCGCATCGGTGCATATCGAAGGGCATGGCACCATTTTGATGGTGACATGTGTCAACAGGCTAGGATAATGTTGACGCATGACCGCCTCGAATGCGCCGCGAAACGTGGTCACATCGGATTTTTTGGCGGTCAACTCACTGGATGCATCCAGAACGCTGCCCGCATGAACGACGAGTACAAGTATTGTGGTGGGACAAGAGGGTGTGCTTGGCGAGCCTGGCGGCGACGAGTCATGACTGCGGTCGACGCTCGCCGATGAACGTAACTGACGCTTGTTGCCTCGCTCTGAGGCAACACGCATTAGGAAATCTTGATTAAATATACTATCATCCTGTTTGTCGCGACCACCACCACTGCCACCAGAATTAGGACCACCATGTGGTGGTGGACTGTCATCACATTCGCCCAGCAACTCCAACGAGCTCCATTTCGCCAATGAATTGGTTTCATTTGTATCTGAAAAGAAATGTTCTTAAATACACATTCTTAAATATGAGCTTATCATATTATCTACAACACATACCCACACAATCGAAGAATTCCTCATCTGAATTAGATTTTGAATCTACCTCAAGTCGTTCCATACGCCAATTTGCAACCTGCATGGAATCGAATCAGATAAATGAAAGGGAACAAGAAAAACTATAATTATGAATTGAACGAAGAAGAGAAGCGCATACATGAGCAACATGCAAATAATCATGGTGGCAAAGGCATAACAATTAATAAAATACTCAATAAGCAAACGAAAGGAAATGACAACGAAATGGAATTGAATAGAAACTGAAACACAAAAAACAGCAAAAACACTGCAAAAAAAAAAAAACAACTTACGTTTCGATGTGAAGCATTTTTGGGATGCTGCTTTGTATTCAGTTCAACAGGTGAGTGAGTGGCCACCAAGAAAACCAAATAAAATTCAAAATCAACAAATTGGGAACAACAACATTTTTTACTAAATCATCAAACACACACACACACACACATCCATACATAATACACATACATCTATTCATGTATACAAGTATAACAACAAAAACAAAGAAAATTGATCAATAACAGACAAAGAATCCATACATTCATCTAGACAACAATCAATGTTGAATCGATCCGAATCGATCATTTCATCTGATCACTCACCTGCAGATCAAAGCTGTGAGCAGAACCAACAGGCGAATGTAATGCACCCTTTGAGCCAAATTTGGCTTTAGTTGCTAATTGTATGCTCTGGGAACGTGAACGATTGTTTATTGTATTTGCATCAGTTGCACCTTCTGCCTCGACCCGATCCTCTTCTTCCTCATCAGAGCTAGCCTCAGCACTTGGTGGCTCTTGTGTGACAATAGGTGGCGGTGCTCCCGAAGATTTTTTACGTTCGCTACCAACGGCTGCCGATGTACTGACATAAGCCTCCGAATTGCTTTCTGCTGAATGGAATTGATTATAATTCATCATAACTACATAAGTCTTGTGGTGATACTCACCATCATCTCCACTGCCACCATCCTCGTTCTTACCCATTTTCTTGGCCAATGCCAATTGGGTTTGTCGTTCGATTTCGCGTATATCCTCAATGGTCAAACCATACCATTCATCTTGCCATGCCCATGCCTGGCGATGAGCACGCAACATAGTTTTACGAAGCGCAACATCATGTATGAATTTCTCTAGTTTGGTTTGCATGCCCCAATAACGAAATTCAACGCGACAAATCTTATAGGCGCACATCAAGGACATATTCCGTGCGGTTGGTTGTCTCTTGCCTTTTACTTCCCGCCAATACTCTTCGAGCCAATCTTCGCTGAGTGGTCCGCGAGTTGTTTTTTCCGATATAAAAAGTTTTGGATCTTCTTCGCGAACATAGTCACCACCATACAACTGATCCTTAACAATATCAATCACATCTAAACAACAAATCAATCCGTCATTCTTCAATGATTTCGAATATTGGTATAATGTTACATACCAATAACGCGATTACGTAAATCGCTGCCACTTAATTTAAAAACATTATCCTGATAACCATTATCCGGATAATAATAAGTTTCTATATCTAATGAGAATTTCTCAACAAATGGACAGGTATAGCGTGTACGTGTATATGGATACGCGTTCCAAGCTTCTTCCTTAACGGTTAGCGCACTTTTTGGTAGTAAACCTTAAAAAAATAAATAAAATTATAATAATAAATATTATAAATACATTTACAGCAACTTGGATGAAAAGAAATCTGAATCCAAAATTGCATCTTTTACCCAAAAAACAAAATTCAAAAATTGTAAATCCTAAGAGATCGAAATTAATATAGGATGAAGTGAGTATAGATATGTGAGTAAGTATAAATTTATCATCAGATCGGAGGCCAATACAAATTTCTTTCATAGGGAAAATTATTGAAGTGAAACTTCTTTTGCCTCTGTCATGTGAAAATACATACGAGCAAATAAATTCAGATAATAAGATCAGATTTGATAATTAAGATAAAAACCCTTCTATGCCTCCCTCAATTTTTTTTTGCACTTATTCTGAAAATTCTTTCTTATATTGATTAAGGAATTAGTTCATTGGATCATCACTCATTAAGATTTTACAGAATCATCTTCATATTTAAATCCAAAAAAATTAAAATGAAATGAGACGAAAATCAAAATTTGACGATTTTCGTCACATTTCATTTTATAATTTTTGGATTTACCTCCCTTCGCTAAAGAAGTTTCACTTCCATACTGTGCAAATGAGGGTGAGGCCCTCACATACATTTTTTAGTTCATGGGTCTCGAGATTCCATTTTTTCTTCTATGCCTCCCTCAATTTTTTTTTGCACTTATTCTGAAAATTCTTTCTTATATTGATTAAAGGATTAGTTCATTGGATTTTCACTCATTAAGATTTTACAGAATCATGTTCATAATTATGTACTTACTTTTAATCCAGCCCGGTAGATGACTACCAACATGGTAAATTTTTTCAGTATATTGACCATTACCACCGGGTCCATCTTTATAAGGTTCATTTATAATTATCTCGACGCCACTACCTTCCCCATGACTTTCTTCGCGACTTTTTTTCTATAAAAAAGTTTATTAGTTTAATGAAATGAAAATTATATTATTATATACTTATAATTCCAAAACTTACCGCTATCATATATAATTGTGCTATACGATACTCCTCCACGGTCAGCGGTAAGGGTATACGATATTCTTTGATCAACATATTGTCAGCGTATTATTGTTTCTTATTTTGATTAGATTATAATGTTGTTGTTGTTGTTGATGACACTATAACAAATAATGTTTTGATAAGCTCGTCGAGACAGTACTGACCGAGTCCAATTCGTTTAGATGACCAACCGCACACTATCTGCAACGGATGACACACGACTATGACTAACTGGCCTGAGTGGCTGCCGTCGCTTGCTGGTTTTACTGCATGCGCATATGTCAATCATTTATGGCGGTGTAGGAGGCGGTACTGGCATCGTTCTTATATATGATGTATGTACCTGGAGCAATGAATAATAAAAAAAAAAGGAAAGAGAACATTTTGCTTTTAGTTAGATTACCATAAAATGAATAGACATACGAAAACAACAATAGCAACTAGCAACTAGCACATATGACCCACGGAAGTGACTACCTCTTAGACTAGAACGAAACACCTTGCGTTTGTATGGCTGCCCCATATGCCATAGTACTACAATAAGTAAAAAATCGCCTTCATTGTCATATAACAACACACATGCTTATGTATGTATGTACATGTCAAGTCATGTCTTTTTGTTTCTAGTTTATTGTTTTTCATTTTCATACTTAGGTTGAAGTTGAATGGAGCGAAGCGTATCAAAGCGTTCATTCATTCATGCATTAGTGAACCATAATCCAATTGCCTTTTGGATTTTAAACCTACTGACTACTATTGCACTTATGTATATTGACTGACATCTTTCTTGAATGGAAATATATTTTATGGATTTTGTTGTTGATCAACCTTCATCAACATTTCCAATCAACCAATCCAATTTATTGCATTCGTATTTCTCTTTCCCTATTTGCCCATCTTTTTGCCTGCCTAGCTGTGCTTGATAGACATTTTAAGTGGCTTCTCAACTTAATTTGTTTGAATTAAGTTCAATTATATTAGATGATGACGTACTAATACACTTTTGGCATTTACGATTCACCTTCAGTGACATTTACTTACATATCTATGTACATAGTATGTAGTATGTACATGTATGTATGTGCTTTATGAAGTAAAAAGATTACTAGATGACGTTTATACAATATATTGTACCTATTGTACATAAGTATGCTTTAGGTTTAGGTATATTGTAGTTAATACGATAATATAATGAATTATACAATACATATCTTCTTTTATGAAATATTGTACAAATTATTGATATCGATTATTATTAATAAATATTTTATCTTATTTAATTTTATATATTGGGCGTACAAATAGAAAATCGCCGTCATAATTTGAGGTTTTATTATAAAAAAACCGTTACATACTCAATCTCCAAAATAATTTCCATTACTAGCCACAACTTTTTCCCATTTTTCTGGCAGCTTTTGAATTCCTCGTCGGAAAAATTGTTCGTCTTTTGACGCGATCCACGAATCAATCCAGTTTTTGGCTTCTTCGAAAGAACGAAAGTGGTGTCCTGCCAGTTCATGCGTCATCAATATGAATAAATAAAAATCAGAAGGTGCGATGTCTGGAGAGTACAGTGGGTGGGGTAGGATGTCCCATTTCAAAGTTTAAAGGTATGTTTTCACTACCTTGGAAACATGTGGCCGAGCGTTGTCATGTAGAAGTATCACCTTGTCGTGTCTTTACGAGTATTTGAGCGGGCGTTTTTCCTTCAACGCTCGATTCAAACGTATTATTTGAGTCCGATAGAGGGCTCCTGTGATGGTTTCCCCTGGTTTCAAGAGTTCATAGTACACCGAGCTGGTCCCACCAGATACACAGCATCAGCTTCGAGCCATGAATGTTCGGTTTTGCGGTCGAACTTGATGTATGGCCGGGAAGCCCCCACGATTTTTTCCGCTTCGGGTTGTCAGAGTGTATCCACTTTTCATCACCGGTCACGATGCGATGCAAAAAACCCTTTCTGTTTTGCCGTTGGAGGAGTTGTTCGCACATGCAAAGGCGCCGTTCGATGTCCCTCGGATTCAACTCGTACGCCACCCAATGTCCCAGTTTCGCCATTTTTAAACTTTTAAAACCATTCCCGACACGTTTTTTCACTAATATAGCTTTCACCATAAGTTTCTACAATCATTCGATGCGCCTGAGTAGCATTTTTTTTCGAATGATATGCACAAAGCAACACTTCCCGCAAATGGCCCTTTGTAGGCTCGAATTTTGCCATTTTCGCTAACGAACAGGACAAAGCACAGTCAAAATACACAAGCGAGATTATTTAGAGTTGTTGACCGATACCTCAGCTGGCTATGTAATGTTTCTGATCGTACTTATCGACCGATTAGCGGCGCTGGCGCCATCTATGGGAAAACGGCGGTTTTCTATTTGTACGCCCAATACATAATATGTATTAAACAATCAAACAACCTAAAAAAAATCAACCAAAAGCCAAAACAGAATCGACTTGTAAATTGTTGATTGATCTGTTAAAGAACAAGAATTTTTTTTTTTTCTCAAAATCTAGCATAACAAATAGCTTTCATAATTTAAAATTTTAGGCAACAATATGATAAGTAGTAGTAGTTCATTGTTGTTATAGGTAGACATACTTTTATACTGATGTATTTTACCGTAATTTATACATTTGAAAAAAAAGAACGTCAAAAAAAAAAAAAGGTTAACTTCGGTTATTCCAAAGTTGTAATTCTTCTCAAGCACCCCAAGAAAACGTTTTCGCTACTGTGTCTGAGTATACAGAGTCAGTCAGTCATACTGCATTTCAACACTAAGACCGAAATGTTTCTTATGCAGTAAACCTAAGGTTTTGAAACTTACATGGTTGGTAGAGATGGGTGGATAGAAATTTATAGCATTCAGTTCGCTAGTATAATACAAAACAAAAAAAGTTGTACGAATAAGATCTTGAATTTTAATGGAGGGTTTGCATAGGAGGTAGCCGGTGCGATTCGGCTGATTCCGACAGCTTCTTTCATATCTCCAGATCAAAAACTGTGGGACACATCGATATACGGACTCGTCTCGTCGAGCTAATCAAAAATATAGATATATATTTATACTTTACGGGGTCTCCGATGTATCGCGATGTCGACTATAAAAGGTACTATACTATGGTTTTAAGCAGTTGGTTGAATTTTACATAAAAAAAATGTCTATAATTTAACATTGTGATAGTAATAAAGCTTGCTAAGAGTTTCCAATAGATTTCATGGTGGCCGTTAATAAAAAAACAAAAAAAAAAATATGAAAATTTAAAAAAAAATATTGTATTTTCTTCCAGTTTATGGTAGCTGTTTTTTTCCAGCATTAGGCTTCTAGATTTCGCTTTTAAAAGCAAAGAGCTGATTGCAATGTTTATATGAATTTTCTTCTATCCCAGCATTCTATTGAAACCTTATATTTTGTTCTGTTTAAGCCCACAAACCTTTCCTGTTAGAATTATTTTGGATAGCTTATGTGACAATCTATTTGTGCTAAATGTCAATAATATTTTATTTTTTTTTAATGTACAGGTTGGTAGAAAAGTATTGAAAGCGACTCCTATAACAAACGTATATTAACATATCATCTTTCATTTCAACACATAAAAACATTTTTTTGATTGGTCACTTTATTCTTTGCTTACAAGCCATTTGAAGTTGACGGGTCAGCCTATTTGTTTACAATGGGAAAAACCGAATATCGCGCAGTGATAAAAGTTTATCAGCAACAGACATCCACAAAAAATTGGTGGCATTCTTAAAAGAATCTGTTCCATCATTTCCAACTGTGCATCGATGGGTTTTGGAGTTTAAACGTTGTCGTACAAGCATTGCAGATGAACCACGCATTGGACTCGCAAAAAGTGCAACATCATCAGAAATCATTGATTAAGTTTATAATATTGTATGTAATGATCCAAGTTCGACTAAGCAGGAAATTGCTGATGCCATAGGCATCTCAGATGAACGGGTACTTTACATTTTGCATGAAGAATTGCATATGAAAAAGCTGTTTGGAAAATTAGGAAATTCAACAAAAACTGAACCGAAAACAAATCTCTCAGAGTAATTTGAAGCGTTTTAAGCAAAATAAAACAGATTTTTTGCGTAGATTAATAACTATGGATGAGACTTGGATCTACCACCATGATCCAAAACTGAAACAAGAACCTTTACAGTGGACTGAAGCTGGTTGTTCAGCTCCAAAACAGGTGAAGTCAGAACGATCGGCAAAAAAGTGTTTTGGGATGCAAAAGGGATTTTGTTGATGGATTATCTTGAAAAAGGTAAAACAATTAACTCTGAATATTATTGCAACCTTTTGGATCAGCTGAATGAAAGAATTCTTGAAAAAAAAAACCCGGTTCACAAAAGAAAAACCAAAAACATTTTTCATCAAGACATTGCACGTGTTCACACAAGTGTTTTGACAATGGCTAAATTCAGTGAACTAAAGTTCGAATTGCTTGAACACCCACCGTATTCACCAGATTTGGCTCCCAGTGACTACTATCTATTCAGAAACTTGAAACAATTTATTCGTGGGAACGTTTTTCGTCGAATGAAGAAAATATTGCAGCCGTAGAACAGTATTTTGCAGAGCTTCCGGAAAATCATTACAGAGATGGTATAAAATAATTGGAGGATCATTGGAATAAGTGTATTGAAGTTAAAGGAGATTATATTGAATAAAAAAAACTTATTTCATTTAAAAATTAACATTCTTTCATTTTTGCTTTCAATACTTTTCTACCAACCAGTCGCAATGTATTGCACTTATAAAAGGAATGTGTAAAAGTGACTGTCTTCTGTACCGGTTTCCAATAATAATGCATAGTTTGGGATAGATTCCAGTAGCTTTACTCTTTACAGGAAATACCGCTGAAACTTGTTGATCACTACCGGCAATGTGTATCCTGAAACCTGTGCCGCATACGCTTGGATTTACCTGGAAACTGCCAAAAAAAATTTCTATTTTGCTGTAGCGTGATTTCGTTTTTACCTAAGACATCTCGAATTAATGCTGTTTTTTTTTTTTTTTTTTTGATTGCTCAATTCGGTTATTGATCTACTATTTGGAAAAATG
Organism: Amiota minor; assembly: GCA_037043295.1. Classification (NCBI taxonomy): domain Eukaryota; kingdom Metazoa; phylum Arthropoda; class Insecta; order Diptera; family Drosophilidae; genus Amiota; species Amiota minor. The sequence continues at coordinate 63,300 of JBAMAW010000986.1, forward strand.
CATTTTATTTGTAAGTCCACATTTAGCATTATTTATGGAGGTTTACCACCATACTCCAAATTAAACAAATGTCTTCTATCTCATAAATCATCGATTGCAGTACTTTAATGTCATCAGCTAGTAACATTTTATCGTCCGCATATTTTTAAATTCTTATGTTTATCCCCATAATATATAGGCCACCTTCCAAACTGTTATGGTTAACATTTACTTAGATTCAAAATAAATATTGTAGTAACGGATGTCAGAAGGCATTCTTGTTTTACCCCAAAACAATTCTATGATTAGCATGAAACTTAATGAATTCATCTGAACATCACCATTTGTTATTTCTGTTCGGGAGCCTTTTTATATTTTTAGAAACTAGTATAAGCAATTCTTTTAATTCTGCCCATTTTGAAGGAAGTTCAGTTTCGGAAATAAAAAAAGATTTTTTGTCGAAATGTATAAAATTCTATAAAATTTTGGATTACATGATTATATATTTTTTTGAGATTCATTTCATTTCATTTCATTTATTTAAATTTTTAAATTGATAATTTGCATGTAGAATAATTAAGAGATTAGGTTACTTAAATATATGTACCTATATAGGATGTAAACTGTATGATATTGAACATTAAGTTTCTAATGGAAAAAATAGGGATAAAAAATTTACAAAAACCAATGAAAATATTATTCATTAAAACTTAAATCTAAAACTTACTAAAGACTAAGTTATTGTCTTTGTGTTATATTATTAATATGCGGAAAGTTGGATTGAATACACTTAATTCTAAAATTTTCATGTAGTCGAGTCTGTCTGCTATTAATTCGATATTTGCTTTCTGGTGCAAAATCAATAGTGGAGTTGTAATACCCGGGCATGTTAAAAATCATTGTTAATATTTTATTTTATTTTACTTTATTTTATTTTATTTTATTTTATTTTATTTTATTTTATGTTATTTTATTTTATTTTATTTTATTTTATTTTATTTTATTTTATTTTATTTTATTTTATTTTATTTTATTTTATTTTATTTTATTTTATTTTATTTTATTTTATTTATTTTATTTTAATTTTTTATTTTGGGTGTAGACTGTTAGAGTGATATTTAGCAACATCTGGCCAGACTGGGACCCCATAACAGAGCTGCCTCCATATTTATGAAATATTGTTCTCCATATTCTAAATTCTATTTCTATTGCGAACAATATCGACTTTTGAGAGAACTAATTTTTCTGTGATACAAGTTATGATTAAATGAAATTTTGACAGCAAACTCTTAATGTCAATCGACCTCTACGAAACGTATTATGAAAATCTGGCGATTTATTGTAGAAATGTCAGATTTTAACTTTAAACTGAAGATGAAACAAAATATTTTAAAATTTTCAATACCATAAAAGAAAATAATAAAATCAAAGGCACATTAACAAACCGAACAATTGCAGGCACCCGTAGCACTTTGTGTGGGAAACTTTTGTATTTCTTTAGCTAATAGCTCCCAATTTTGTATTAAAATTAATAGAAAGAATGAATAGAAATTATTATTATGAGATGAAGTTACGTTTTATTCTCTTCTACATTTTTAGACACGCTGTTTTTTAACTGATTAAAAAATTCTAGTCTATTTTAGAGAAACGAGATAGATCATATATCTTCATACTTGTAGATTGGATTTATTGTTAGGCATACTAAATTCTATGAATTGCTCTTTTGTTCACATGTTTATCTATTTGTTTGCTTGTCTATATTAGACAAATGGGCATGAGAGCATGAATTTCCATATTGTTAAAATACTGTCGTGTCATCAAAGTATTCAGTAGAAATACAGATATAGATAAGTATGTTTATTTCTTAGTTTGCAATTGGTTTCCATGACTCGTATGTTTTACACAAGTATTCAAAAATAATAATAAATGGATATAGATAATGGATAATATTTTGTATTGGATTCATTGAATGTCCCAATAAATGTATTCTTTTTAAAAATAATCAATTCAATTTCCTTTTTTATATAGTACTTCTGATAAACTCAATAAATACAAATCAGTACTCGTACTAATCTAATTAAATATGTATTCTGAGGGTGCAAGCATATTATATATTGATGATGTACATTTGTAGTATTAGAATGTTGTACTTGATATTCATGTTTCTCCCCTCTAAAGAATAAAAATGAATGCATCAATTTCAATTTTCATTAAAATAGACACGACGATGCTCGGCAATGTGGAATGTTTTATTTTTTACCTTGAGCTCTTTAGTTTGTTAATTAGATTTATTGTGATTACTCTCTTGGGGCTATGCTAAGTTGTCTTGATGATGCCGTAAAGGATGTTTTATGTGCTAATGATGATTCTGTGCCCACACACTAACCAGATATACTATTCATATACAACAAACCTGACAAGTCTTAAATAAGAAGAAAAATAATATAAAAAAATTGAATGGAAAATATTGTACATAGTCGGTATGAGTATACACCATTTACACTTATGTACAATATAGATATTTGTGTGCAGTTAAAGGTGTTTTCTAAGTAAACCTTAGCCTCATTACCACATCCTTAGAAAAGCCAAAATAAGAACAAGTAAGTAAGTAGTAACAGTTGTTAAACGACGCCCACCCACGCGCTCACCTTCTCATTCACTCTTACTTTTCTTTAATAATGTCAGCATTGTCATCTTTATTCTTTCTTTATTTACATAGGTTTATCTACTAGGGGTGTTTATTATTCTTTTTTTTTTGGGGGGGCCCTATTCATTGCACACATGAGAGCACAATTGAGCCGATAATTAATGACATTCAAGCGTCATCACTACAAAAACATACAAACGAGTACACATAGCCACACACTCACATCTGCTTATATTCGTATTTCTATCTATGATTAGGGCACAGGTGTTTGTTTCTTTGTATTTATGAATATATATGTATCTGTGTGAGGCGCTTAGAGATGTTGAAAAGAAGAAGAATAGTAAAAAGAAGAAATCAGAAACCATTCTAAAGAATATAATAAAGAAATCAATAATTATTGAGGACGCAGTAAACTGTGACTGTGACGGATACAATAGAATATAAAAAAAAAAAAGGAAAGCGAACTTTGGTCTCACCCAAGTCTATATACACTTCGTAAGTACATACATACTTAGTATAAGACATGACAAATTTGAGATGACACATGAACACATTTCAATTATGGAAACCTATGAATACATAAACAAGGCAGGCAGGCAACCAATCTAACAAAAATTATAAATTCGAATTGAACTTTGTATGTAAGTCATAATCGAATCAATTCGAAACGAATCATGATGATCTGCGATAAGTAATCTATGATATAGTAGATAAAGTAAGAAAACCGGTATACCCGGTGAAGTGACCTAGATGGAAGGATAGATGATAATAGAAAATGGACAAGAAAAATATCATCAAGTCTTAAGAATCGATTTAAATGGTGGTCCAACGACTGTGCAAAATAGGCAGACACGAAAATACGAGAGATAAGTTTGTTATGTTCCTTAAGAATATGTATGCTTTTGATGCTTTCCTACATACATTTTTAAGGTTCCGGACCCAAAGGGTACGAAAAGGAACCCTATTGCAGAGACTTCGCTCTCCATCCGTCCGTCCTAGGTTCTTATCTCATAAACCGCAATAGCTAGAGAGATAAAATTTTCACAGAAGGTTTAGTTCTATCCGGGCATCAACAACAAATACTAAAACTAAAATTTTTTCGAAAACTGAAAGGGGTCCCCATACAAGAAACATTTTGGTTTGTATGGCAGCTATACGATCCAGTAATCCCACAATCTTAAAATTCGGAAGGTCATCAGAAACTTATATTGTCGAAATTTCAGTTTGATCAGATTGCTAGGGAGGATACCTCCCATTATTAATAAGCCTACAAAGTCGGTTCATCCATCAATTCTCGGGTTCTATCTCATGAACCGTAATAGGTAGAAATTTGAAATTACATGCAGAATGTGTAGTTCTATCGAGGCTACAGCAACAAATACTAACACTAAAATATAATTCAAAATTGAAAGGGGTCTCTATATAAGAAACTTATGTGTGTGTATGTGAGCTATACGATCCAATAGAGCCCTACAGTCTTGAATTTTACATGGTTAATGGAAATGGATAAAAAACTATAATTTCCAAATTTCAGTTTACAGGGGTATCTCCTATACAAAACCTCCCCTGTGCAAGTCTGACTCGCAGTTGGGCGATTTTTGAATTCTTACGGGTATCTCTTACTGTTCGGTTATGAAAAACATTTGCATAAAGCCATCATAGGTTTTCATATGTATACTTATATGGAGAATAGCCTTTATTTTTCCATAATTTGAGAACAAAAAAAACTTTCTCCTTCATTCTTGTTCCATGATTGAAAAATTGAATTGCTGAATTTGCACATTTTCGTAGGTGGTATAAGGACCCTAAGAGCGATACCGATGGTAACCTAAAACAAACGTAGCTCATGTCAATATCAATCATCTGTATCTGTAATCTATGGGCGTATCTATGTGTGTGTGTGTGTGTGTGTGTGTGTGTTAATGTGTGTTACAAACATCATAATATAGTATGAGTGATAATCTATTTTACACTTTTGTCAAGTGTATGAAAATGTCAAAGTAGAAAGTGACAGAATAGCAAATATAACAATAACAACAAAAACAATGACAATGATGATGCCATAAACGGCAATGACGATGACAACCAAGACGATGACAAAAGGAGGCAATAATAACAAATATACTATATACCAAAAATATATAATACATATACACATACATACATATGTAAATATATACTATGTACTATATAAGTAGAAGCACTTTGTGGTTGTTTGCTTATAGGCAACGAAATCGAACCGAAGAAAAAGAAAAAAATAACAAAGGTTGAGGAAGTTTTAGTTGGTGACGGTGGTTGGTTAGTGCTTGGGGGTTGTGGTTCGGTGATAAAAATTTGTGCTAATGCGCTAGTATCTTATTATGCATACAATTGTGTGGGAGTCTCAATATTTAAATACTCGTATCTACTACACACAATCAATAGGTAAGTACATAATAGATAAGTAGGTTGAGGTTGCGCTTATTTTTTTTTTGTGGTTTCCTTTTTTGATTTTTGTTTTGCATGTCGATCAATGCCAAAGCACTTGAAATAGTCCAATTTATTGGACATTATCATAAGACAATAAGAATTTATAATAATTTAATGAATACTTAACATAATGCGTTACTGTCACTTTCGAGTAGTCATTCCTTTTATTGTCATTATCGTCATCTCACCTTAGCCGGGAGCTCCGTTGCAGGGAGAATTTCTTTATTAGAAAATCACATAATATGCTGAATGACAGCCCTCCAAATTTCAAGATTAGATTATAATATTTGACAAGCCAATGAATAAATTAAATTACATAAATCTTAAATTTCCAGCCCGAACTGTTACAAATTGTGCAAAGCTTTTGAAAGCGACCGCTCGTTTGCAGTTCACATTGGTCTTGCATATTCTGCACCCTACAATCTGCATGCAGGCTGCTTTCAAGGGTTGTGCCTGTTCTCTTTACTTCATAACATCTTCTACACTTGTGCCTTCCCATCTCTCTATGGTTGCACTGCCTCCATTTTCGCTGGTAATAGAGCGATTCTCTGCTCTGGGCTATTAACATTTGACCTTTCTAGGAAGTTGCAGGTTGCTTTTGAAACCCTTAATAACTACTTATCAAAATATCCGGACAAAACTCAAGCCATCTACAAAATGTATCTCTTCAGAACCGTTTTTTAATTCATAATTTTTGATGGCGCCCCATTTTAGGGGGATATTACTCGAAACCATTTGGCCAAACTACTGGTTATGCAAAACACATTTCTTAAAATGATTTTTGCCCTACCATGGCACCACTCTATTAACGATTTGCATAGGTAAGCCAATGTTGAAATGATCGTCTGATTAAAAGAAAACTTCAATGTTAGATGTATCCACATATAAATGGAATTAATTTAAATTTTCAAAACTATACTAGGTGGCTTTTTAATAAACTTTTTCCACACTAAACATAGCATTAAAATTATTGAAAACTCTATTCCTATACTTAATATTGCCTGAAATATATCTAAGTTGTAAAGGAATCGAAAATATAAACTCTTTAATTTAAGATATCATAAGCATAAAATAAATATATTATTTTTATTATCATGCAATAAAAATAATAATAAATATTTTCAGTCAATTTATAGTTTTTAAAAACGTAATGATAGTTCTTTAATTTGCTTGAACAGAATCTCGGTCCATAGCAAAAATATATTTCTAATTTAGAGATTTGTAAAAAAGCTTTATTCCTTCAATCTTTGAACTTTTCAACTTTACAAATTTCCCATTTTGATCCCATAGAATTTATCGAATTTCAAATGATTTTTTCCTTTACTTAAATGATTTTTCTATTTCGCTACATTTTTCTTCATTTTCATCAGTTTTCATTTCATAATTTTTACTGCCTCACATGGTGAATGCATTAAATTTTAATGTTTCCGTTTTTGTTTAAGTTCGCAAATTATGCAAATTGATGAATGAAATTTTAAATATTTAATTTTCTTTATCGTCCAAGTGAGCGGCAGCTCGTCATTATGCATAATAAAATTTATAATTGTTAAAAAAGTGAAGCGAAAATTGCCTGTGAAAGAAATTTAATGACAATCATAAAACAGAAGTAAATGAAAATTGCGAATACCGACCGACCGACCGACAGCGATGACAAAACGAACGACGAAAGCGATGAAAGAAAAGAAAGTGTTAATAGTTTTTTTTGTGCCATCAACCGCCATCAGTAGAACGAGAGTCGTTCAATAGTCCAAAAAAACAAAAAAGTTTTTCGAATAAGAACCGGAATTTTAATGGTGGTTTTGTATGGGAGGTACCCTCCCTAGCAATCCGATCAAACTGAAATTTCGACAACAAAAGTTTCTGATGTAATTCCACCAATCCTTCAAATTTCAAGATCGTGGGATTTCTGGATCGTATAGCTGCCATACAAACCAAAATGTTTCTTGTATGGGGACCCGTTTAAATTTTTGAAAATATTATATTATTAAATATTAATAATATTTAGTTTCAGTATATGCTGCTGACGCCCGGATAGAACTTCATACTTTTTGACAATTTCAACTATCTAGCTCTTACGGTTCATGAGATATGACCCGAGGACGGACGGACGGACGAACAACGAAGTCTCTGTAATAGGGTTCCTTTTGGTACCCTTTGGGTCCAGAACCCTAAAAAAAGACAAGACTTTTCAACATTGGAATATTGTAATTAATGCAAAGATTTCATTTTTCTCCAAATCTTTGCATCTCTGTGTTTACCATATGAAATGATAATCAGAGGAAATCAAATCTCAACTTCTCGTGATTTTTCTTTAAAATTCACGACAATTTTTTTTCTTGTTCTTCATGAATGGTAGATCTTTCAAACAATCATAAGCGATGGTACGAGTATCTCTGCCGAAAGGCAGCAAAAGTCACCTTGCTCGATTTTTTTGAATTTCTTTTTCACGGTTTAGAAAATTTTCAGTGGTTCATATAATTTTTTGGCTAATGTAAAATCATTCGTGAAAATAATTTACTCGTATTTAATTATTAAATAACCAAAACTAAGAGTATTTCTTTCTTAAGCATCAAATTGTTCCTTTCATTATTGAATGACCCTCGTATAAACGACTAATATATGCATGTTTCTGTTCTCTCTTTATGGGTATGATGATGATGATGATGATGATGATGAAGATGATGATAATGGTGCTTTAAATGTATTTATTTCTTTTGTTGTTGTTTCCACAATTTTTAATGGTATGGTGGTGGCCTTTGCTAAATGCTAAAATTATAGCAAATTAATTAAATTATTCGCTGGTAGCAAATTAATTATGATAAATTAGACAAAAAGTATTTCCTCCATTCTTCTGAGTTTTATTGCTGCTGTTACCCTGTCGGTGTCCATTCTATTATTTTTTTTTTTTTTAAAGAAAACATGGGAGTATATGTTCCTTCTAATTTTAATTCAATTCTTTCAAGGATTTGCTATCCTCCTTATTGGTATAAATAAAATAGAGAAAACATTCTGAATTGAAATTTAATATTTGAATTATCGTAGAAACATCATCCAATTAATATTAATGATTCTTTTTCAGGCAATTAGTCATTTATTATCTAAAATTACTATGCCATTAAAATAGAAGGTATGTACATATTACATATAAGTTTCTGAGAAATCGAACAATTCAGCGGAATCAAAATTCTTAATAAAAAAAATAAGAAGAGCATTTAACAAGCTCATTGCAACGAAATTAAATTTGTCTGTCTTCCAAGAGAGAAAGATATATTTGATCAAGTGAACACTATCAATATTTTAGGGAAAACGAAACAAATTAAAGCTATATTAAATTTATACAAACACTCATCCAAAACAATGATTTTTTTGGATTTTTAATTTTAAGTCATCGGTTTTACTTGGCTAGTCGCATTGGGCCACACTGAACTTGCCTTGGGTTGCGGGTTGGCAGTCCTGGTTTTAAAAATATAATCGCCCTTTTTAATTGCCTTTATGCCGCCTAATTTGATCTGAGCTTTCTATTGCTACCCTGAAAGCCAACAGCAACCTCAAGTGGAACCTATGGTATACATTTTTAGCAATACAAGTTGTTTGCTCAATAACGGAAATGTCAATTTATGTATCTTTTTCGGAATCTATTGTAAGATCTTAGTTGATTTGATTTGTAGTTGGTTTCATGATTAATCGAATTTACTTCAATATTTTACCATATTTTCAAGAAATTCCATTACACTTCTATTCACAAATGTTGAACTGAAGGTAAAACTTTTTGTATGTTTGTATATGATTGCTGGATTCAGCAAAACTTTCATGGGCCAGAAATTGGTCCAAAGTTGAGTTGTAGTAGCGTTTAGAGTGAAAATTCTATACAATTTCAAATGCAAACAAAATAATTGCCATGATGATGTGAAATATTAAGCCATAATGAAATTGAATCATGTATGTAATCATGTACGGTGAAAGATTTCAAATGCTTAGATTATGTCAGGCAAAGTATGTAGACTCGTTTAGTTCAATTGAAATGAATAAATATTCTTAATCAGCATGATAAGAACCAAACAATCGACCCATGCCCATTCATTCACCGATTCATCTGTCAATATACTTATAAACATGAAGATTTGTGTTATACAAAATTTGTTTCTCACATACGATTGCATTAGACTGTTATTTTCATCATAAGCTCTCTTTTTCAAAACTCAACACAGATTATAAAGCACTTGTACATCATAAGCTTGGTAAAATAATTTCCTTGAAATACTTAAAAAAAGAAAAAAAAGAAGAAAACACATATGTGAATAATATTGTAAGTAATTCCACTTCATGATAATTCAACACAAAAGCAAGCATGTTAAGTAGCAGCAAATGCTGCTTTTAGATATTTTCTGTAAAATAAAATTTTTTTCTATTTTACAGTCGAATGGGTAGTGCTCGAGTATGGAACACTCTGTTTGATGATGTATGATGTTTTCTCAAATGATGGCAAGAATTATAAAACACATTTTATTTGCACTGGAATCATCAATCGAGTTTCGTTTACAGTATACCAAATTTCAGATGTCTAGTTTTCATTACACAGGGGAATATAAACTACTGGATAATGTTGTACAGAATTCCGTTCAAGCTGCCAGCAAAGAAGTTTACTGTATGCAGATTTCTTTAACTGTAACAGCAGTTTACATATTTCTCAGCCAAGAAACTTTGATGAACTCAGCTAAATACGAAAGATTCTTTCAAAGTCAGAAGGTCCAAGTTCTTTGCTGGTGGCGACTATAGCGCCAAACATCATTGGTTGGGCTCAAGACTAATAAACCTAAAAAGCAGAGATCTATATGTCTTAATAAAAACAATTTTAAAACGTTATCAATGGGAAAACCAAGTTATTGACTTTAGGATTAAATAAACAACATTTAGATATGCCTAACAGTTACGATTTAAGTTCAGATCATTCTCCGTTTATATAATATATGGTACCGCAATATATGCCAAAGAGATTTCATATAGGATACTTTCTATTGTAGCTAGCTGAACATTAAAGTGTCATTTAAAAGATTTAATTCTAAAAGGCATTTTAGATAGTCAACTGACTCAGTCTTAGTCTATTATCTACTCGAAATCCGCACCGATAACCAAAACGATAACAAAACAATTCGGATGTGTACTGTTGTCAGCTATCCGAATTGGATAAGGAAATCAAAAAGATACACCTGGGACTAGCCAATCGGAAAGGTGGCATCTTTCACCATGACAACGATCGACCACATACATCTATGGTCACTTGGAAAAACTGACAAGTCTAAAATAGACTGGTTTCTGTGCGCGAAAAGCACACTCCGGATCAACAACAAACTTCTTATATATAAACAAGAAGTAATTGTAACTCCCGTTTGAATATATGACATCCAAATCTGGGGGACGATTGCTCCTTACAGTAACAGAAAAGTACAAGTAATGCAAAATACAATAAAGCCCTAGGACATAAGTATAGAAGGCCGTTCATCTTCAAAAAAAAAAAGGAGATATTTAATAAAAGTTTTTGAAATATTTTGAAATATTTTTCTGTCTTATCATTTGGTGGACGGGGGTTCACGATTTTCTTATTTTCGCATATCAATCCAAATCATTGAAAGGTTGCTTACGTAACCTTATATATTAGATTGTTAGAGTCTACCCTGAAAGATTAAATAAAAAAAAAAGAAAACAAAAAATTGAAAGAGGCAGGCATGGGGACTTCATACAAGGCATATCAGGTTGCAGTCGTACGCGTCTGCCGCTTTAGGTTGAGCAACATTTAATTTTTCTAGCCGTTTCGACGGCAAACAGCTGTTTTTTGTATTTTTAAGACCCAAGATGCAAAGTCGAAATTAAAAAATAACCTCTCATCAAATACTGATGCACCTAACGAGTGTTGTAGATCTCGTGCCGTAGAAACATATAGATAGCATAGCGTCTTATGGAACTTGGCCTTTGGCTTTGAATAAGTCTATAAAATGTGTTGGCAATGTAAATCAAGTAAAAATTACTTACAATATATTGCAATATATGGATATAGAGCTTTGATATCATACCGGATAAATAAATATGGATAAAAAAAATATTCTTTTAAATGAACTTCTCTAGCATGTCATTGATGCGAACTCATAGCTTTCCCCCCTTACAAAAATCGCTCAACACACCTAAAGAATTTTAACTTCGAAAATCAATATATTCTTATAAATATAAACTTATCCGAGAGCTTGATATTGTACTTTTTCATTTTCAAACATGGCAGTTCACATAACAAATTTAAAGATTTTGGAAAGAAAACTGCCCAAAAATTCTGACGATTCATGTTCATCAATAGTATTGACTTCATTCTGGGTGCATATTATTCATATAGCCTAAGTGTTGTTATACTTAAAAAAAGAAAAAGAAAAATATCAGATCAAGTATATTTATAACATTTGTATACTTTAGGCTATAATACTCGTATGTACATAGGTAATAAAGATTTATATTATAAGTTGATGATAAAGACTCTTTTTAATGATAAAGGAGATCTTAATAATCATGTTGATAAAGACACCTACGATAATAATTTGCATCATTATTAAACACTAATCATGATTACTAACATATATTGTGTGTATTTAATAAAGATATTTGATAATGATGATGATGATCACTATGACGATTTTGTTTGTTGTAGCTTTATAATAAAATTTCATATACGAGTAATTACGCACTAATCCAAGAATTGTTTGGAATTCAAATTGATACGAAGTCTGACCAGAAGTAGTCTCTGGAACCACGGGTGGTCAGGAGCACACATGAACTTGTCCCGCCCTGCCCAGCGGACGCAGCCCTTTTATGGGAGTATGGTTGGGCTTGTTGGTTTGAGAGTTTTAAACTCGGTGTGGAATTGCCTTGTATTGTATAACCGGGTACCTGTGCCCTATTGATCAGCTAAGGTTAAGGGTAGCCCTCAACTCCCCAAGTAATATGACTATATGACCAAGTAAGTGTGACTTGAATTTGGTGCCTGGATATGTTAGATATAACTACAAGGGTGCGTTTCAATTCTTGTGATGAACATTGTGATCTTAGCCCTGTATGACAGTTGTTCACTTTAAACCACTCCATTTCATGTACATACGATACATTTTGTTACGACAATTCAAATCATATGGATCAGCAAGTGCTGCCAAGGTGCTGACCGCTTTCATTCATGTCCCTGGAATGTTTAGTCCAAAAAAAAAAAAAAAAAGAATTAACAATTAATTATTGTATACAAAACCAAAAAAATATTGTATTTCATATAAATCCGCAAGTTGGTTGAAGAGATATGCCATTTTACTTTTTGAGGAGTATTGAACCTACTCAGTTTAGTGGCATGCGATGTCGATTTGTCTACTGCTCTCTGGGCCACACCACCCGGTTGAATACGCAAAAACAACGTCTAACCGCATTTGGGAATTATACCAGTTAAGTGGCAGGCAGTGTACTCTTGTAGTTTGACGGTATAAACTATTGACTCAGTGGATATACGAATCATAGGCCAAAAATAAAAAAATCAAAGTAAATAGTTAAAGTAACGAATTGCTTTAAGTTACAAAGCTTTGCTTGAATTTCAAACTTTTCTGGTGGATTATCGAAAAATATTCTTTCATACACATACTTCTAATTTGGCCAATAACGAACACAACAAAACACTACAGTCAAATCAGTCAATCCATTTACAAAGAAAATCATTTTCATAATTTTTCCATCATTATGAACCCCCATCACCCTTTGATGACGTAAGCGCGCAATGACAAAAACGTTTTTACAGGCAACGTGCACCCCGCTTTATTTAGAATATACAATATAAATTACTTGGCACTACGACTTTTGAGTCACGAGATATATTAATATTATTGGCGACACCATAAGCTTTTTGTTGTAACGCAGCATCAGATTTCGACATGACTACGAACACTTTTAAAAACGTTTTCACGTTAAAATTAAGATAAATATAAAACAATTCAAATCAAGTTGTTGCGTATGTTTTGTAAAATTAATGTTGTCCTGTTTTTTCGTCCATACAATTCAATTTTAACTAAGGTTTCACAAGTGTTCCTCCTTGATTTCTCCAATGAGATTTGTTTCATTTTATTTTAACTTTCTAAACTGTTAATTTCAGTTGCCTGAAAGTACCAGATATTGTGTTATCTCCCAGACTAAAGCGGTCTCGTTGTTTTGTTACCGTTTTCTGTTGTACAGCAGTGAATTTTTGTGCGGTGTTTTTGGAAAACTATCATCCAATCTACTACAGTCTACTGTGCGGGGTTTTTAAAAAATTTTCAAGGTTATATAAGGGTAAACTAAACATGCACATGGAAGCAAATAATGTCCTTCCTAATTCTTAATATGGTTTCAGAGCTTACCTAAGCTGTATTCATATATTTTACAAACGCTAAGAGTATGTAATGTGAAACAAGAACTCACATACAAAAAAAAAAAATAAAATAAAAAACAATCAGTGTGGCAATATATTGTATACATAGCTCATATGTGTTATGTTAAAAATAATCTTCAAATTGCCTTAAATGAACTAAATGAAAATAAAGAAAAGGCAATAAGACCTATTTTTTCACAAGCTTAAACCTCTCTATGCATTCCATGGGAGAGTCACATCAAATACCTTGGCATACACTTAATTTTAGTATATAAATATCCAAAACAGTTGATAAGATAAACAAAACTATCTGTATCCTCTACCCCATCATAAACAGTAAATCGCAATTATCTACACGTAATAAAATTATAATTTTTAAATCTATTTTCATGCCAATCATGTTGTATGCGTCTAAAGTCTGGGTCGATGGGGCCTACAGTCACACAAAGAACCGTCAAAATGAATGAAAAACAAGTAAAGAGGAGGCTATGCCGAATATGATGATCTACTCCTTACGCAACCTTAGAAAAAGTTTTTGCCCACGCTCTTGTCATTGAGCATTCAGAAATATTTGATTACTGATTTGACTTATGTTTAGGGTATAGTCAGTATACATAGAGCATTTCAACAACAACAAAACCAGGATACTTATTTGTATGGGAGCTATACAATCCAGTAGCCTAGGTTCTTGAAATTTACATGGTTGTTGAATATGAGCCAGACACTTCAGACCAACGACACTTCAGTTCGATAACACCAAAAAAAAAAAAAAATAAACAAAAAACATTTTTCCCATAGGACCATAAATTTAAATTTGGGTTTGTATGGGATTTATACGATTCAGTAACTTTAGGAAATTTACACGTTTGGTGAAACTTATAGTGTTCAAATCTTAGTTTGGTAGGACAAAAAACAAAAAGGTTCTCGTAACAAGAATCTCAATTTTAATGGGTTTTGTATGGGTGATCCGATTTGGCTGATTCCGACACATGTACAGCACTATACCACAATATAAGTTTGTAAACCATTTAAGACCTTAGAATTAGAGGATCGTATATTTTTCACATAAGCCCATACGTTTCTTGTATGGGCACCCCTTTAATTTATTTAATTTTACATATTTTAGTTTTAGTAATTGTTAGTGTAGACCTGATAGAACTACACATTTTGTCTATTTTTTTAGCATTCAACCTATTACGGTTCATGAGATGGACTCCGTGGACGGACGGAAGCACGGACAGCGTAGCCTTAGAGACTCTGTTAATTTAAAAAGACAACTTGATTATGATGACTAAATCAAGTCTACGTTACAAACATTGTGTCAAATTGATAAGACCATATCAATTATTGTATTGTATACTCTAATATATGGTTGAAGAAAGGTATTTATGAGAATGAGCCAAGAAAGAAGAGGAAATTTTATATTCAAATACGAATTTTTACGCGTCTATGAATGCAAGAAAATATGTGGGTGGTAAATGTTATTAAAAAAAAAAAAAAAACTAAATAAAATAAAATTAAAATAATGTATACGACAAGTTGGATTTCCAAGGAAAGTATTATAACATTAATCTATTTTGAAATACATTCATTCTTGTGAATTCTGTGAGCTGTTCTCTCCATAAACTAAAAATATTAGGTATGTTTTTAGGTGGAATCGAGTTTCAATGCTTGCTTCATAACTTATGTATATCAGTCTGTAAGCTTTAAGTCTTAAGTCTTAAGCTGCCCCCAACCGCCTTCTATTTTGTTTAGATGTACATTTATACATATGTTGTACAATAAATGTTACCAACTGCTGTGCTTAAATACATATTAACACTCTATTTATCTGTCCATCTGTCTGCCTTTTATCTGTCAGTCAGTCAGTCAGTCAGTCAGTAAGTCAGCAGGGCCTACGAGTGTGTTTTCTGTTTAGAAGAATATAGATACATTTGCATCTTATGCTTGCACAATATACATACATATATATAAATATTATTTCAAAGCTAAAACTCGCACCATAGGGTAGTTTATTTTTGTATAAAAATTCCCAAGAAACATTGCTCATTGTGTAGTAAGCTAGTGGTTCTTAAACTTATGTAGCCCGCGGAATCCATCGTCTTAAGTTAATGTCATATGGCGCACCCCCAGTGTTGTTTGTAGGCCCACAAGCAGACCACAGTTTAAGAATCGCTGTACTAAACTGTTTGCCTGCCTGCTTGCCTACTGTTGAATGAATGCTCGACTGAGTTTTTTAAGGAGGCGGCATATGTTTGATTGAATTTTGTTAAAAACAAAACAAAAAGATAATAAACAAAAAAAAAAAAAAGTCATTTGGCCTATATACTCATATAGTAGATGCATACATCTATAGATAGCACACACATATAGGTGTACATATATATTTGTTATGCACACCTGTGGCGTGCAAATTGAAGACAGCAACAAATTAGCAATGCGATAAATTATTAATAATTAATAAGTAAATAAATAAATGAATAACAAAAACCAAATGCAATTTTGCCTTTATTTTTTCGCGGTAAATTGATATTGTTGTTATCACATTTTTTCGTTTCTGATCCCAATTTTTTTTTTTTTTTTGTTTGCTAATTTCCAGTTTATTGCTCTCTGATTTAATTACATTTTCCTTGTTTTTGCAATTTTCGCTTTCATTTTCATGATGTGAAATTTTTCTTGTTAACGTTGATAGGAAAATGGGAATAGGAATGGGAATTGAAAATGTCAATGCAACTAAAAGAAATGATTAGAAACTTCAATCTAATCCAACTAAAGGAAAATTGAATCTGTTGGGCAGATGAAACTCTTACATTAGAAGATGGTGAACTTCTTTCCCCATTATTGTTGAGAGTACAAATTAATTCGGTTGGTTTTGTGTTCAAAAAAGTGTTTTTTTATTGAAAAAAAAAAAATGAAAAAATACATCAATCAAAGTATTGTCCGCCAAGCGACTACTTTTTCCCATCTCTGTGGTAATTTTCGAATACCATCTCTAAAAAATTAATCCTCTCTGGCATCGATCCAATCATTGAGCCATTTTTCGATTTCTTCAAAAGACCCGAACCGGTGACCCCCCAAATCGTTTTGCATCCGTCGAAAAAGCCAGTAGTCGGAAGGAGTAAGGTCTGTAGAATACGGCGGGTGGGGTAAGATCTCCCATTTCAGCGTTTCCAAGTAATTTTTGTCCGTTACAGCTACGTGGGGCCGAGCCTTGTCATGTTGCAAAATCACCTTGTCATGCCTTTCGGCCGTTTCTGGCAGTTTTTCACGCAATGCACGGCTCAA
The DNA here is from genome assembly GCA_037043295.1 of Amiota minor. Taxonomy (NCBI): domain Eukaryota; kingdom Metazoa; phylum Arthropoda; class Insecta; order Diptera; family Drosophilidae; genus Amiota; species Amiota minor. The sequence goes on from JBAMAW010000986.1 coordinate 80,096, forward strand.
ACGCATTAGTTGTAGTCGATAACGTTCCGCATTAATGACTTCGTTTGGTTTTGTAGTTCATAATAAACCACACCCGTCTGGTCCCACCATATGCAGAGCATGACCTTTGAACCATGGATGTTTTGCTTTGGCGTCGATGCAGACGATGATAGAACGGTTTCACCAAGCTTGGCATAGTATTTTATCTTCTTGGGGTTATCGTGGTATATCCATTTTTCATCTCCAGTCATGACCCGGTGTAAAAATTCCTTCCTTTGATGTCTTCCAAGAAGCAGTTCCGAAGCGAAAAATTCCTCATCAAACTTCTTGGGTTGGCCAGGACACTCTTTGTCTTCGACACTAGAATCACCACTTTTGAAGTGTCGAAACTCTCGGCATGACTTATCGGTCAAAGCAGATTCACCATAAACTTCCTCAAGCATTCAATGGGCTTCAGCTGCATTTTTCTTCCCATTAAAAAAGAAAATCACAACTTCCGGCAAATGCTGTTTATTTAACACAAATCCGGATATTTTCGAAGAGGCAAAAACAGAAACAGATGCTGATGCACACTAATTATTGTTGACAGATATCAAACCTTTCCAATGGAATAGGTAATCGCTTCCAAAATCGGCCACAACATGCAGGTGGAGCCCATCTTTTGAAAACGGACCGAAATAATTTGTACTCCCAATATAATATCAATCTAACTTAAGAAATGATTAGGAATTCTTATATGTAGTTTCAGATATCACGATTAGAGAACACAGACTAGAACATGTTAATGTTAGTATTATATATAAATACCTTTAATATTTAATAGCATGAGGTCGGTAACAAATGGGAATATGGGATTTTTTCGGTAACTTAGATGAATAGAGCAAGAGGCGAAAGGAAGTAGACTTTGACAAGATAGGAGATAAGTGACTATTGTGACTACGACAACTATGAAAAATAAAAGACGGGAGGCTTCCATAATGTCCCTAGGAAAACAAGCATTTTGAAGAGGCAGTCATGTCTCCCGAAGTAAAAACTTAAAACTATGAAGTCACAGTGGCTCCAAACGAAGCGTTTTAGGCTGCCGTCGTATTCGTCTGTTGTAAAAACTTGAATTCTTTTCACTTTGTCGCCGGTCCGACGGCAAAAACTGCTGTTTGCATTTTTAAGACGCAAAAAAAAATTGCAAAAACGAATTTAACAGATAACCCCAAATCAGTGTAAATCAAGTAGCTGACGCACCTAAAGATTGCGTTGAAACATTTGTAATCTGCCTTAATAGTTCTTCTCACTTCCTAGCACCTTTCGGACTCTAAATGGTTTAATGATTCGACAAATTTTTAAAGGCAAAGAACTTAATATAGTTTATGATATTTTGCAAAAAAAAATTTGAAAATTTTCATTTTAACGATATAATTACAAAATTTGAAAACTAAAATACATTAATGTTCGACAAAAACAATAAAGCAAAAAATGGCTCCGTGCCAAAATTCAACTACAATATCTACTTCAAAAACTGAGACAGTAAATTAACTTTCATGGGTAAGTTTAAAAATGTGGTGACTCTGACGGTTATATAATATTCGGTTTATGATATTAATTTAGTGTTCCAATGCTGATTATTTCCATACAAATTTTATTTATTTTATCCATTAAAATGTCTCGGTATTTTTGGCGACATTTAATGTTTAGATGCATAGACAAGATGAGCAGTAAAATTCTGCTGAAGTTCAATAGGCAGGATGCAAAAAAAATCTTGAACCTATGATTACAGGGCAATTCCTAATTGGTAGCAAATTAGAAGTAGTAGAAGCACTCAAGATAAAGGGGGACAAAAAAAAAAACCAGTGGAACATAATCTCTGTAGTTGCCAGAAATCTATTAGATGATATACACAATAGACCTATTCATACTTAATTAAATGACAAGTAAAATGAACATCTCTTACACATAATATAATTACAAGTATCTAAAGTCTTTGAAACATTTCCAAATTTCTATAGTACTTAGTTTTAATGTGTCCAGCACAAGTCCCAAACTGTCTTAAACTGGTTTACGATGTAACATAGTAATAATTATGGTAAAAACAGTAAATTTTAAATTTCATTTCAAAATCTCGAAAACTAAGACTCGAATAATCGGATTGATGGATGATAATAGAGTACTAGCTTCTAAGGCTTACAATTATATTTTGTTGGCTGAGTTGCAGTTGTTCATAAAATTAAAAATAAGATTAATATTTTCATTTGTATGTTGTTGGAGGAGATCTTAAAGTTTAAAATTTTGAAATAGTATGCTCTAATCCTTGGATAGTGATCCATATAGATATGATCGATAGAGAGGTTGTCGCCACAGGAACAGCGTTGTGCAATTTTTTGGGTAAAAGGTAGGTCGGATTAAACCTAAGTCTTTTCAGTTTTCAGTATGTTTTTGTACTATTATCATAGTGAGGTGTTTTTGAAGGTCGTTTTCACTTAGAAAGTTAAATAAGGGCGCTGGTCCTTTGGTAATGGCATTCTTTGCTGGATATAAAGGTTCCGAATGTCTACAATAACACTGTTGTGAAAGTTTAGGTACAATAGATACAGATTGTAAATATTTACATGGGGCTGCAGGCCTTTAGAACCGCCAGAGCCTCTACAGTAAATACTGAGCATTGGTCTGGGAGACCCTTAGCGATGACGATGTTGCTGTCGTTGGATGATAAATACATTAACAGATATAGCTAAATTCAAATTGAATTCGTTTCCATTTACTTTATGGAATCTTTGATTCACAGGTCTATGCAATACAAACTCAAAAGTGTTAATACGCTTACTTACATGGTATATATTTACTTAGTCATAATATTGTATAATAAGCTTTGTGTCGCACACTCTATTAATTAAAATTGAAAAGACCTTTAGATTTGTTATGCTTAAGTGCCTAATTGGGAATTGTTTTCTTTTTTGTTGTTTTAGAAATCAAATGTAAGCGCATTTGGTGAAAATTGTCTCTCAATGTGTCACAGGGGAAAAATAAATTCAATTAGCAAAAATAGCAAAACAAAACAATAACAAAAAAAAAATATATATAGCAACAAAAAAAAAAAAAAAAAATAAATTAATTAAATAGAAAAGCAGAATGTGAAAAACATTTTATTTATTTTATCCGCTTTAAAGAAATTAAATTTCATTGGATAGATAAAAGAAATCGGATTACGGATGAATGGATAATTCTTAAAACTCATGCACATCAAATAAAAATATAATAAATTTTCAAGCTAAAAAGATACGAGTACTTTAGGAATTCACAGTCTTTTTTACTGGAATTTCTTTTTTGTTAATTTATTTTTCAGTAAAAAAAAATTGGTCAAATAAAACGGAAATATTTTAAATTTACTGTTAAAAGCGCATTGATGAAAAGTGTTTTTCATATGAGTTTCATTATTAAAGTTCTTGTTTCCCTTTCTCTCAGCCCCAGCTGCCACTAGTTTCTCTGAATTGAAAGTGGAAGACTATGGGACATGGGTGATTGGCTCATATAAACAGAAGGAAAAAATGCTGTTTTTTTTTTTTTTACTTTGACACAATTTGAAACTTTCTCTACTTCATATTGAAATTTGTGAGAACATACACCCAACATAAAAGAAAGATTTTTTATACCCTTCACGTACATACAGTTTATAACAGATAGAAGGAGACATCGGAGACCCCATAATGTAAGTACATACATACGTATACATATTATTGATTAGCTCAATGAGACGAGTTGATTACGACATTTAAACAAAAACGTTTTCTATGGGATGCGAGGTGAGTAAATCCTTAACCTTCCTTTTACATGTTTAAATTCAGTTCAGTTTATTGGGACTTCCCCAATATGATTTTGACAAGCTGGCAATATTTTTGGAGATTTTCTGAAGTGTTTTCTTTTACTTTCAATCATTTAAGAACTCAGTTTATGTGGAAATCCAGTATACAACGAGCTTGTTACAAACTTTGACAAAACTATGTGCAAAGGAACGCAATTGTCTTTGGCTCAAAAAGAAACTATTATTAATTTGGCTAATCGGATGTGAAATATAGATTAGTATAAGTTCGATATGACATTTTTTGAAAATATTACTTGAAACTGGACAATTGAAAGGGAAAACGATAAAACCAAGACTAACACACCCGAATTCAATTTATGGAGCGCCACAAAGTACCTTAAACGCCCCGTTCGTCGTATAATTCCCATTAAAAGGCCTAATCGATAATGGAGCCACAACAACGAAGAAAAAGCCGATGTGTTCGTCCCACATCAACAACAGCAACAATTTACGCCATATACAGTAGCTCACACGCAGCAGAAATAGATAGTCTTACGGCCTCAGACATGTCATTTTGGCAGAACTTGTAGGTGAATTTAATATCTTTAAAACCAAGAAATTCGCTGGGTACGACGGAACCGCTACTGCAATAGTTCCTGAAGAAAAATGTTTACAATTACTAGTGCATGTCTTTAATGTCTGCTTTTGGCTTGGCTATTTCCCGACCCAATAGGAATGCGCGGAGATAATACTTATCCAAAAGCCTGGCAAACCTGAAAACAAATGCTCATCATAGCATCTAATCAGCTTACTGGCGGTAGGTACTCTTTAAGATATTCGAAAAAATATACCTCTGTAGAGTGCTACCAGTAATTGAAAGCGATATAGTACTCCTTGCTCTTCTATTCGGGTTTCAGCACAGGCATGGATCTCCAGAGCGAATGCTTACAATCGTCAGAGAAATACTCAAATATTTTGAAGAAAACCAGTATTGCTTAGCTGTGTTCCATGACATTGAAGAAGACTTGGATCGCGGGTGGCACGAAAGACTACACATTAAAACTGGCATTAGCAGTTTCTCTTTCTGTGCTCATATGTACAGAACAAAAGCTTCTACGTCAGATATGAAAATGCCAAATCCGTAATTTAAAACATCCAATCAGTTGTTCCACAAGGAAGCGTATTGGGTCTACAGATCCGACGAAGTAACCATAACAATTCGCAGATGATACCGCAGAATTTGCTATGTCCCTCAGTGCCCAAGAGTGGCAATACAACTGTTACAAAGTCATCTCAGCAAAACCCAAGACTGGATGATCAAATGGCACATAGCGTTAAACACAGACAAATCCGTCTCTGCTTCATTTGAATATAAAGGCAATGATCGAGCCCGCTTCAACGGAGTTGTAATACCGAAATGAAACAAAGTCAAGTACTCAGGCAAGTGGTTTGATAAAAAACTAACATTAAAGATCACATTGTAGTTAAGAGAAAGCAAATAGACTTGAAAATACGCCGAATTCATTTGTTGTTAGGCTAAGATCTGGGCTCAATTTAGAACACAAATGTAGACTCCATAAAGTAATAATTATGCTTGATTGGGGAACAGCAGTCAAATCTAACATAAAAATAACGGCAAGGAAAATAGCTTGCCCCCCCGTGAACTATTTTGAAATCAAAGTATTGACGAATGAAAATATAAAACCTTATAGGACTCGATTCCGGATTCCAATCTAGCAAATGTAAGCGTAGGTTAGAACTATTTATCGATATATGTATGCATTTAGATCATCCGATAATAAAAGACAATACAAATCAAAAAATATGCAAGACAAACGTCTTTAATGACTTTTAATCTAATTATCTCTTTAGGGTCATGCTGCATACTGAATACATTTTTTAGACCTAAAATAGATTTTACATTTCCTGATTGTTTTATACAAAAATGTAAATCTTCATAAGTGTATTGTATAATAAACATCTTGGAATAATCAGTTGATTCATTTTTTGTATCTTGTAAACATGATTAAGTACTAGATCAAAACTCAATCCCGGAGAGACGAACATGGGAAGGTGTCTCAATCGTGGTTGCTTTTCTTATATGACTTTGCCTGCCTGTCTGCCTCGGAAGGCTATTAAAAGTTAGGAAAGTTAAGTGATGATTGGTTTAGCTTCTTTTTGTTTGAGGCATGTATGTGAATGTTGTTTTCCTTTTTCCCCCCATTTATTGTTGTTTTTGGAACCTTGGAATACTCACACACACACTCGCATACGCACGAATCAGACATACACATACACACACACACAAATTACGCACAATAAAAAATTCAAAAAATAAAAAAAAAAAATAAAGAAATCTTAAATTTTTTTTGCTTTCATTTAATATAAATTTGTTTTTGGTTTTGTTTTGCTTATAAATTTATGTTTTGTTTTTATTATTTATACTCACACTTTCTTTGGTAAAATTGTTTTTTTTTTGTTATGTTTATTTGTTTTTGTTGTTGCTGCCACTGCTGCTGTTGTTGTTGTTATTGTTTTTTGTTATATTTTGTTCATTAAATTTTTTACATATTTTTACGCGCGAAGCACCAGAAAACAAAAAAAAAATATCATGAGAGAAATTTTAAACAAAAAAAACAGAAAACAGAGGAAAATAACAAACAACAATAAACGAAAGCACACATAGAGGAGGCAGAAAATGTTACACACAAACAAATATGCAGACTGAGCTGAACGAAAGCTGAGGAGAAAAAAAAAGATTAGCTTAGCTCAGTCTGGGTTCGCTCCTGTGCGTGTTGTTATTTCATCCTCAGTTCCAGCTTTCTAGGGACTGAGACTGTCCGTTTGCCAGTTTGTCTGTCTGTCAGCGCTTGACAGCTTGCTACTATTACTTTGGTTGTTACTGTTCTTGTTATTTGTTATTATTTCAGCCATAAACAATGACGAAACAACAACAAAACTGATGTAGATGATGGCCATGGTGACGATGATGATGATGATGAAGCAGAAGGTGGGCGATAACAACAAGGCAATGCCATAGTAACTTATGTTGTTATTATTATGAAGAACAAAAAAAAAAAAAAAAAAAAAAATTAAGAAACTCACTAAACAAACAACACGTAAAATGAAATTTACACTAGAGACAACAAACAAACAAACAATACACGCAGACAGACACACATCCGCGTGGTAACATCAATCAGAACACAAAACACAACACAATAATAATGACGACGACGGTGACGACCGACAACGATTTCGATAAAGACAATCACAGAGAAAAATTAGAAAAAAGAAATTAACCAAAAAAATAATTTTTTATCCGCGAATTTGTATCTTCTTCGACTGAATGTTTGCGCTGAATGAAACAAACAAAAGATGAAGCGAATTAAACGCACAACGCTTCTAGGCGAGATATTTTGTCTGCACTGACAGCGACAGCAACAACAACAGAAGCAGAAACAGCAGAATCAAAAGTAACACTAGCAACGATGGTGGCGACGACACACACCAATATCGTCGTCGCTGTCGTCGTCGTCGTCGTTGTGTCGGTTGTGATGGCAACGATGTAAGTTACAAATAAGTGAGCTTCGAGCTTCGTGAGCATTTCTTTCTGCGTGTAGGAAGCTAAAGTATGTGAATAATACAAAGAAGAAAAAAAAAAAAAGAAAAGGTTTGAGAGTCACACACCACACAAGTGAGATAGAGAGAAAGTTGTCAAACTTGCCAGAGCATAAAAGAGGTAGGGTAGAGATACCAAATAGAGAGAATGTGTTTGTGAAAAGTTAAAATGCGAGCGCAAACTTGAATACAATAATAAAAATAAACAAGAGAAATTTTACAGAAGAATGGAAGAAATTTTGCAAAATAATGGCGCTCTCGATTTAATGCAAGAGGGCTGTCAAGTCTTCTTAAATGAACATGACCATTTTTATATTAAAATAAAAATGAAGTAGATTAATTAAAAATTATATAATAAAAGAATAAATAAAATTTCATATTGTATCTCTTCATAAATGAAAAAACAAAATCAATAAAAAAAAAATATACTTATGCATAAGATGATAATCACTTCATTTCAAATTTATTGTATTTAATTTTTTTTTTGAATCAAATTTTTACAAAATTAATTGTAGATAAATTTAAAAGATTTTTAGTAAGATTAGATTTAGATGTATGATCTCATTATATATGTATGTATGTGTATATATTCTTTAAAGTTGCTTTAACTCAATTTCATGGAATCAATTATCCATGATTGTGAATCGCTTCAAACAATATTGTACAGTTAAAACGTTTTACATATTTCTGTTCCAGAAAAAAAATATACCAACAAAGAAAAATATATAAAAATGATGATGATTCATTTATCTCCGTCATTCAATGTGAACAAAACGTTTAAAATAAATACTCGAATAAAATCCAATAAGAAGATAAAAATGTAAAATAGGAAAATCTATTCAAAAATGATAAGCGTTTAAAAAGGAAATGCGATTCAAACAAAAACAAGTGTTAGGTGTGTGGCTTTGTGAGTAAACAATCAAAATGCTTTTGCTTTAAACAAACCAAACCATTTTTGTTATCCTGCTGTGAATCAGAAGGCTGCATACTCGTAACAGAACAAAACACAAAGGACATGTCATTCTAACTCACCCCAAACATGACAAATATTATTTATGTTAGCGTTTAAAATATTTGTAAGTTTAACAAATACAAAAAAAAAAAAATATGATGCAATTTATTGACTATTAAAGAGTTGAAATTTAAAAACTAAAAAATTGATTTCATTGAAAATATTTTGCTTAACCTTTTCTAAATGAAATTTTTGTCGGTTTTTATTCTGAAATTGTCTTGTGTTTCTTATTATGTATATACATATGTACATAAGTATTACAAGATAAAATTCCTTATTGAACTTACAAGAAACTATTTAAAGGTTCTATATATAAATTGTATGCAATTGAAATCGGACAATTCAATTTCGAGGTCTACAATAAATCAAAATTATTAAATCAAGCATCTTTGACAACTCTACAATCTCTCAATTTCTGGTTCTCATTTTATCAGAACAGAACTGACTGTTCTTTTCATTTCATTTCATTATTTCAAAGTTCAAGTCCAAAGGTACAAAATCTTGCTGCTGCTTACAAAGCTGCACTTCGATTCCCAAAAACACTTTACCCTTGAACCCCCTGAAAGCATTTTCCATGAGTAAATTTCACATTAATATCAGAGCAAATGTTACAATAAACAAGCAAATTCATTAACTTTTACTCTCTTGCTTTGCTCTCAAAAAACGAAAAAGCTTGCAAAACTTTGGCACTCTTCTGATTGTTTATTGTTTATAAGCAACACAATATTAGCAGAAGGAAGAAGAACATGATGAGTATGAGTATAGTTGTTGTTGTTGTTGTTGTTGTTGTTTCTTAATAGTATTGTACAGTCAAACTTCTATATTACAAATTCGGATAGGACAACAAAATTACATATCTTGTACAGAAATAATAAATTTTGACACCAAATTTGTTTTTGATCTTGATGCAATTTTTATGTGAAATTTTTATTTTGTAATTTTGGTCTGGGTCTCCTACTAAGATTTACACATCGATTCGAATTATATTCATGGGTGAAGAAAAGAAAAGGTCCCTTAAATCGTCCTTATCAGCCAATTCTTCATAATCGTTATTTGAATCACATAATTGCTGTCAAAATCAATGAGGGTCTGTCTTCACTCTAACGTGTAAAGATTCTTCTTTTACCAGACGCTGTACTTTTGTGGGAATCAGCCGCATCGGACCACTACGAGAGGTATAAATGTTTGGGACTGACTCTATCCTAAACATAAGTCAAATGAATAATGAAATATTTCTCTATGTTCAATCATAGGAGCATATGCAAAAACATTTTCTAGAGGTGCGTGAAGGGAAGGGTGCCGAAGTTCGGCATAGCCGAAGATATCTTTTCGCTTTTTTGTTTGTTTTTGAAGTGAAATTTTTTTAGCGAAGGGGAGTAAATCCAAAAAATATGAAAATAAAATGTGACGAAAATCACTTCCATATTGTGCTTATGAGGGTGAGGTACGCTACTTAAATTTTTGTTTGTTTTGTATTTTGAACATGTCAAGCATTCTAAAGAACTTTTATTTTTATTTTGGGAAGAGGCTTTTAGCATTCGAATTCCAAATCAAAGATTCAACTAAAATTTGAAGGGACGAAACATGCTTCTCATGATCAGATTCTGATTGATTGTCTGTAATCTGTGGATTTAAGTACTTATATTCATGTGTGGATTGCTTAGCACAAATGCATGCATTCTTAAACCAATTGTTTATGTTGTCAGTCGTTTATTATTTTTATTCCATGCCATCCCATTCAATATTTTACTTAAAACCTTTCTTGAATCTTGGTTCTATCAATTCTCATTTAAGTAAAACGATTTTCACGTTGCCCTTGAAAATTTCGGCACCTTTGTTTTTCTTTTTTGAGTTGTGTTTGTCCTTAAATATTTATCAATTTATTGGAGGATTTGTAGGGATCTTTGATACGAAAACTATGTATGATAGTTTCGAATGTTCAGGTCTTTCAGAATTTTGTTGTTCGTCATCATAGCATCTAACAATATATCAATTTTAGACTGTTCACATTATCGTGGATTTGCTGTATATTATATTACATTATAGTAGTATGTTATTGTTGCTATTGTTGGCCATTAACAGTGACGTCGTGAGTATATGCTGTCGTCACACAAGTAAACTTTTGTGTGTGTGATTTTTATGACGTCATAGTTGTAAGTGAATTTTTAGTGACATTGAGCAGCAGCAGAAGTGTATGATGATAGATGGTGGTGGAGAGGGTTTGGGTTTAAGCTTACAACAACGATAATAGAATGGAAATATGTCAAACAAAATGAAAATGACAGAAAGAAAGAAAAACCAACAATAGCAACAACAACAACAACAATAAGTACAGGTGGCACTCGTTCGTTTGTTTGTTTGTTCTTATGGTTTATTTATTTTGGCGCAGCTTAAAACTGAAATTTGATGTTGTAGTTGTTTTGATATTATTTTGCTATTTGAGAAGAAAAACGTTTTGTAAGCATTTTTTTATCATTATGTCAATATAATTTGTCTTCCTTCCTTGCTTCCTTCCTTCCTTCCACCTTTTTCATTATATCGTTTCACTGCTATTGTACATTCTAAGTTCATAGACTTACTATTTGTTTGTGGAAAAGAAAACCGCTTATTGGATTAAACACACACACACACACACACATACACACAATAATAAACCTCTGTAAATTTTGTTTACATACTTACGTATGTCAAGACAATATGTACTTATGTACATAGGACCATATACTATAGAATAAAAAACTTTGTTCTTAACAAAGTTTACATCCATAAGTATATACATATTTTTCAAGGTCTTATTTTATTCTAATTAAAAGAGTTCATGATTTTGAAAAAAATTTTGTATAGGGATCCCTTTGAATTCTTCTACTTATTCCAGTTCGAAGTTCTACTGATTTTTTCTGTGTACACCACAATGATTCTATGAGTGTTTTTACCAAATTTCATCTCGATATGTCTACAAGTGAATGTTATCTGGCTTATCTGATTACACTGATCATTTCCAATCTGAAAATTTCAAATAATGTAAGAAACATTTTAAGGGATCTAACATCTATTGATGATCAGCGATGTGTTGTTAAAGTAAATATGGGAGTCAATAAGTAGAGGCAATCTATAAGCTAAAAATGATTAAATTTAGACATATATTAAAGAGCTTGGCAATGCCCGGCGTGCATTGCTCCGCCCCCTACGTAATGTTAGTGGGTGATTTCATAATTATTGTTGTTGTCATTCGGGTCAAAGAATACTAATTTCTAGAAAGAGTCATAAATCTATAATTGATATTACAACTGCTTCACCACATAACACTGCAATAATAGTTGCACATGTTAACCATATGAAAATTATTTTTTCTGACATTTTCAACAATCATCGCCATAGTTCAGTCAATTTACACAAAACCTTAATGAATTATAAACCTATAACCTTTCTCATGAATTACTCCGTCCATTGGTGTAAACTGTATAAAAATTAGTTCGGTGTTTTTTGAATTATTCGCGGCCTGACCGACAGACAGGTGTTCATACTTAAATTTCGTTGCAATTTTTACGTTAGGGTCACCAATTTATAGATTAAGAATCGAATAAAAGTGAAATTAAGCGAAAAAGATTTCAGCTGCTGCAACTGGCTTCGAACTTAAAGCCTGTGTTGTACGCACCGAGAGCCGGTACTCTAACACACAACTAGCGCTGCAACTTAGTCTATCTCGCTTTTCTTATTGTATGTTATGTTATATTATGCTATACATCGAGAATGACAAGTTAGAACATACTCCCACCCGTTGAAAAACATGGACTTCGATTAGAATTAAATAAACATTTTTCCTTAAGCGCTGTCAAATGCATCGCGGGAGACTGTCATACAAACTCCCGTTGTGTTTACCGTAAGCTGGTGAGCACACACACACACACACCACAACTGAACGCCTTTTAGGATGGATATGTGAAACATCAATTCAGCTTGGCTGGATTCGAAAGTCACAGTCATCAAATGTGAAAAAGATTCCATCAGTTGGAGCTGTTATGTTACGAATCGAGAATGACAAGTTCGAACATATATACTCCCCCCGTTGAAAGACACGGCCTTCCATTCCAATAGAATTAAATAACTGTTTTCCCTTAAGCCCTGTCAAATGCACCGCGGGAGACTGTTAGAGAAATTCATGCGAACTCTTGTTTGTGTTTGAGGATGATTTTTGAAACATCAATTCAACTTGCCTGGATTCGAAAGTCGCAGTCCACCAAATGCTGCGTTAAGAAGCGAAAAAAAACGAAATTAAGTAAAAGAGATTTTATCAGCTGGAGTTGGGAGTTGGGTTCGAATAGTTGGAGTCAAAAATGTTGCAAAAGTGCAGCGCGAAACATGGCACTTTGTTGATTGTTTAGTTGTGGTTACATCACATTACCCCCGAAAGTTATTCCTGGTCTGTAATGGCTTATTCCTGGTCTGTAACTTGTCTTAAATGGTTTTCGAAAGGATGGTCCTTCCATTTTTGAGTTAAAAATGTTGCAAATTTGCAGCGTAAAACTTGCCGCTTTATTGAGTGTTGACTTAAAAACTACCTGAACTTGAATCCTTGACATGAATCCTATAGAATACCTCTTTGGCATACTAAACCAAAGCGTTTGCTGTCAACGTTTTCCTGGAAAAGAAAATTTGTTCAAGCTGTAACAATAAGTTAGAATGGAGGTTCAATTCCAATAAAATGTCCAAAGTTCGTATACGAAACCACTGATTTGTTGCTTTTGTTTTTCACTCATCAAAATACTCTACAGATCGTGGAGTTTTCTTTTTTAAATCAAAGGTAAGTAGTCTATTTGGTCTTGAATAGTAAGTATGATAAGTAAATAAAATTTGTTTCTTTGTTCGAGTCTTCCCAAATTATCGGATCTTATTTTTCTAACAGCGATAAGTGCATTGTGATATTACATATCATATCTCATGAGAATAATAAAACATAATATTTAACCAAATATATACCTATTTTGACAATAAGTGTAATCAGTTCAAAACTAAATACATAAGTTTCCCTAATAATATTACAAATTCTAGTAAAAGTTTGCATACGATTACCATTGACTGCATGATGTACAAGGTGCATTCCAAAAGCGTCCGGACTTTTCTTACAATTCTCGTTTCAATGTAAGTAGTAATCAAAGTCTATTTACGATTCAAAGCACTGCTGGATGTCCTTCATCGGGATTGAGCCGAGGGCCGACATTTCAGCTTTCTAGACAGCCTTAGTGCCATCATAATTCAGTCCTTTCATGACTATTTCGAGCTTGGGGAATAAGAAATAATTACATGGATTCTGATCAGGCGAATACGGGCTGTGGGTGTTGAAATAATGCTGTGATTGGCGAAATAATTCCGCGGGCATGGAATCATGTATGAGTCTGTGCGGCACAAAGCGATCATAGATCTTCCGGTCAGAGTGCAATGAATTAAAACATATGTTGGTATGTTCGGAATCTTCTCTAGTTTCTTCAATGATAACTTCGAGCATTGGTGGATCGTAGCCTTCACTTTATTTGTATTTGTGTGGCACCTTATTAGCCAATCTGCTACTTGCTGGAAAGTCTGCACCTTGTATGTTGTTGTAAATACTATGATAACACTTTCCATAATTTTGAAAGAAATAAAAACTGACCGCAATTTTGATTTGAACGCGCTCTTTAAGTCTCAGACAGGCTTTGTTTGTCAGATGATTTTCATTCGAATTTTCCAAATGCGACAACTACTGCTAAGAAGGCCATAAAAACAAAACAATTATCTTGCATATTTATTAGAAATTTGAACTTCATGTGTAAGTAACGAATAATGGGGAGATGCGAGTCGAATGGTGAATGATTATGAAACAAAGAAATCAAATTTACACACTTTTGTAATTTAAAAATGTGGTTATAGAATTTATATTTTTAGATATAAATTGCAAAATTTATTCCAATGTGAGGTGCACCAACTTTTTGCTACAAATCTGGGTAATTTCAAGTAAAACTGCTGGATATCAATTGGAAATTAAAATAAAATAAACTTGCATGTTCATCAGATGAAAACATTAATACATATTTTTTCCTAAAAAAAAAATATAAATCGTATAAACTAAATATTAGGAAAAGATACATTTTCGCTTTGTTGTACATAATTTATATCTAACCTTTTTATATCTTTGTATTCAGTTTGTCTGTAAGTTTGTCAGTAACAATAACATAGAATTTTAACTAAAATTATGTACATAAATTTATAATGCACTCTTTTAAATCACCATCAAAATCATCATCATCATCATCATCATCATCATCGTCATCATCACCATATTCATTGTCATATACAATAATTTGAAAAAATATACACTATTGTGTGACCTTTTATTATTCAGAATGATATGAAGGTTTATCATTTAAATGTCTAAAATGAGTTTCACATCATTTTACTAACAGAAATTTCTTGCTCAAAGAAGGATACAGATCGTTATTAGCAAATAATTGATTAAGATAATGTAAGACCTCATCTGGATTGAATCGTACGGACTGGCTCGTTGGCCCAGAGGTTAGTGCGCTGGGCTGATATCCCAAGAGTTGCGGATTCGATCCCCGCTCAAGGCAAGTCTGGTCCTGCACTTTTCTAATTTCCTCCCTTCCTTCTTAACTTTTCCCTGAGCTGAAGGCCTCTGTCGCTATTTCTCATATTAAAATACATACTAGATTATAATTTATAATTATAATGCTAGTTCTAATAAAAAAAAAAAAAAAAAATAATAATACAAATTTTATAAACTTGAGAAGAGGATTAATGCAACTCATGTGGGGCCTGAAACCGAATTGAGTAGCAGGTATGAAGTACCAATGTTTTACGTGCTCACCTATGAAGACTTAAGGAAACGGGATAACACATGGATTGATAAACGTCAGTCAACGTTCCCCTTGGATATATATCCGCAGGTACCAAATTTGAGTCTAATTTATTTTAGTAAATATCACTTCTTCCTTGGTGGGGAGCGAGGCCCATCTTAAACCTCTGCTGTTCTCTGGGTCACAGCAACCGGTTATATATCGCAACTCCACGTCGAGTTATGGGTTTGTGGCCCATATTGTTTTCATTCATGTAGTAGCCAAGAAATCCCATTTATAGAGGATAACCTGGATCACAAACTATAAATGAAAATAATGTTTCCTCCAGGAATATGAGTTCTAGGCATCTAGACTTATAGAACTCCAGAAGAATTTCCCAGAGGGGGAATTATGAATTTTTTTATGAAACTAGACAGTAGATAATCAAAAGGACCAAGGCATTATATTCAATTTGAAAAAGCACTACAGAAAAAGAGTATTGAGGAAAATTTTAGAATCAATAGAAAACGTTTCTTTGTCAATTTCTTTACTTGATGCAATAAGAGAATTAAGTAAAGCTTGGAAAGATGTAACATGTACTATCAGGTGAAACAATTACAAACTGTTTAAAAAAAAACAGGATTTTCTAAAGATGTGGAGCTGGATTCTTCTAATGATGAGAGCAAAAGAAGGAATCTAGAAGAAATATGGTCGAAATTCTTGATTAACAATTATTCATCCGCAATACTACAATACATTAATACAATTTTTAAAGATTCAGATGAGGAAAACCCAGAAGAAGAAGTTGAAGAAATTACCAACATTTTAATGACGTGTTCAGCGTTACAAATATTACGGACATTTGCAGAATCGCGCAATAAAGTTTCTGACAACATATTTGATTTACTACGTAAGTTTGAAGATTTCGTTTACAAAACAGAAACAAACAAATGTGTCAAAAAATATTATTTGTATTAAAATACATAAGGTAAAGAACAGTAAAGACAAAAAAAATATTTTTTTTTTTTAACTTTCTTTAATTCTCTCTATAACTAATAGCGCTGATTACTATGCTATACAAAGGATCATTGGCATCGTCAGATTCAGCGTCAAGTTCACAGGCGTAGTCCAATAGTGCTTCCGATGCCATGTAATAATGCATGCGTTCTTTTTGGATAATTCCAAGATTTTGGGTCTTTTTCAAGGATTTCCGAACTTCTGGTTTTATTTTTGCTTTCACGCTTGTATCGGCTTCAAGTGGCAAAAAGGGCCTCTCATAAGTTGTGGCAAGATCAAAGGCTGCATGGCACAGTTTAAAATACCCACAACTTTTGTATAATAAATAGTGTCGGAAGACATATTGTACTTATAAATTTTGAATATTTTTCTGACAAATGTAATATGCAGTAAATCTTATTCGAAAGCAATTTTCACTGTTTACCAAGTAAATTTTTTTTTACTAAACCATACACCACGATATTTCCACAAGGGTGCAGTACCCGCTGGCCAGGATGGAAACAAGTTCCGTCGGCTCCTGACCACCCGTGGTACCAGAAAATAGCCTCTAATCAGACTTCGTACTCGAGGTACTACCAAAAGCGAACTTCAAAAAGTTCATGGTTTGGTGGCCCATATTGTTTTCATTCATGTAGTAGCCAAGAAATCCCATTTATAGAGGATCACAAATTATAAATGAAAATAATGTTCCCTTCAGGAATATGAGTTCTAGGCATCAAGACTTATAGAACTCCAGAAGAATTTCCCAGAGGGGGTGAGTCGCAGGTATAACCGAATATGCTTCTAGATGCAAGCATATGATTTTTTCGAATTTATAGCGTCGTTGTATTTAGGCAAATCAAGTGGTTTTCCAGGCTTAGGAATGGCTATGATCTTAGCAGTTTTCCAAGATTTCGGCAACTAAGTAGTAAGTAGTAGTAATATTAGATCGGTCTTAAACGAATATACTTATTGTATTCTCAATATCATTAGATGCTACAAATGAGGATTGTTAAGTTGACATACAGAATCCTTTATAGTATTGGTGATTACGCTATCTGAAAGAAACTCAGTTAGTTTATGTTTTTTTTGGCTTCTTCCTGCGAATTTATCATTGTAAACGAAGCTTGGTACATATTGGTTTTCCTTTTTAGTTCAATAGTTTTGTTATTTTCCAAAACATTTTAAAGTAATCTACCTAGATTCCGAATCTTATTTTTCCAAATTTTGTAGTTTAATTTGATAATTCAGATAATTTAGTTGGGCTTCTCACTACATTTCTTATCATCTTAATAAGTTTTTAATTTTTTAAATGGCTTCTTAGGCACTACAATTTCAGCTATTACAGGAACAAATCATAAGGGTTATCAGTTCAATTATCAAAGTAAAATTAAATTTATCTTTTGTTGAAATACAAATACTGTAAAAATGTTGCTTTTGATTAATTTTCAATTTTTAAAAGTGAATTAAAAATAAATTGGAATATGATAGAAAGAAAAGAACTCCATTGCCTACCTTTTTGGTATACAAAATTCATCACAAAGTTCATGGGACAGAAACAGTATTGTTCTGTAGGATTCTTCATTAATGGATTCTTTCAATAATTTCCAATTGTTGACAGCTAAATTTCAGTTTGGTAGACGTTTTAAGTTTATAGTGACTTTTGATTGTTGAGTGTTTAATTATCTGCTTTGTGAAAGGATAAAGGACAGTAATAATATATATAATAACCAGAAAGAACCTGGGTGAGACCTCATAAACTACAAAGATACTTAATCAGAATGAGGAGTCAAATCAACGTAGCCATGCCAGTGTAACCGTATCCGTTTGTATTTACAATACTTAAACATATTTTCCGATTTCAATAATCAGAATGAAAACCGGCATTTCATTTCATACACCACCCTAGTTACGTGACTCACGTAACCACAACCACAACCACAACATCAACATCATCACCATATCGTATATCTTTTAAGTTCATTTTTTCATCCTCATTTTTGCACTTGAAAAAAATTTGCTTTTGCTATCCAAATATGAGTGTTTAATTTTGTGTAACCTTTTGAAGAACTTTGAAAGAACCACAAAAATGTAAGTAAGTAAGTATTTCATATACTTCATACACAAGTTGGAATGCTTTATGTTCTTCTGTTTTTTTTTCTTTGTTTTTTAAGTCATTGAAGTTCAACTTTGACATTTACGTTTGTGTACCAAACAAACAAACAAACAAACAAACAAAGCTAAGCAATAATATCAAAGAGAAAGAACTATTGTAGTACTAAACAGAGAATCTAGAATCAAAAAGCATCTTCATTTTTACATTGCGCATGTTCATATCAAAAACTACATATTATGTTCGAGAAAGTAAATAGAAAGATATAAATGTAGAGAGTGAAACATGGAAAGAAAAATACTAAAATCGAGAAGGAAGGAACAGAGATGTAAAAGAAGAATATATTGTATTGTAGTTTCTCGTAAATTCCGGAGAAAATCGAAATCTGTATGCTCTTCAACAAACTGTTGAGTGTTTAGATAGAAAAGATAAATAGATAATCATCAATATTAGATTAGTTTGGATTGAACAAGAAAATAATCATGAAATTTTGTTGTAAAAAAAAAAGTAGATTGGATTGGAATTGTTTAAGACTTCAACATTCTAAAAAATGAGAATCTAATTTGATAATTTATTGTCTTACCTGATTTCAGTAAATGAGAAGTTAATTTTAATAAATATTGCAAATCTTATCTATTTCTTAGAATCCAATTTAATTATTCATATCACCACCATCCATCGGATTGGAACAATCAGTATAATATGCATGCATTATTCCTCATAAAACCATTGAAAAGATACTTTTATGTATCTACGAACTTATGGGTTATGGGCATTGGATTGGATTGGTTTCTTGTTTTTTGTTTGATATAATGCAAACAAAACTTTACATAAAATAATGGGTGGGTCATCAATTTTAACACCATAAATTGTTTATAGTAGTTTAGTAATGGAAAAATCTATACGTCGTCGTACAGAAGCCAATGCATCCAATTCAAATCACTGTGTGGTGCAGATTTTGAAGTGGTGGCGTCATTGGCTCTTTCTTTTTCGATAATGCGGAAGGTTGTGCCGTTATTCTAAATGGTGAACGCTTTCAAGACACGTTTCGTGTCATTAATTGAATGATATCGATGAGCTATTGTTTCAAGAAGAAGGCACAACTTGCCATACAACCGCGCATAGCATCAACCGTTTTGGCGAAGTCCATTTGCCTGTTAGCAGCTGTGATTTGATGCTTTTTTCTATAGGGCGCATTGAAAGATAAAGTTTATGCCGACTAACCGCAAACAATTAATCAATCACTTGAAACAAAAAGTTCGCGCCGAAATTGACCAAATTGAGCAGGGAGCAGGGGACAACATACTTGAAAATTGGTGTTCCACGATGGCCTACTCCTGAGCCAGCCGTGGCTAAAATGTGATGAATCATTTTTAGGGTTCCGGACCCAAAGGAAAAGGAAACCCTATTACAGAGACTTCGTTGTCCGTCCGTTGAGTTGAAACTGTCAAAGAATGTGAAGTTCTATCCGGGCGTCAGCAACATATACTGAAACTAAAATATTTCAAAAATTTAAAGGGGTCCCTCCTATAAAAGAAACATTTTGGTTTGTATGGCAGCTATACGATCCAGAAATCCCACTATCTTGAAATTTGGAAAACTGGTGGCTATATAGGCGTGATACATCTGTTGGAATCAACCAAATCGACCAACTAGAAGGGGTACCTCCCATTCAAATCCACCATTAAAATTCAGGTTTTTGTTAGAAAAACTTTTTAATTTTTTGGATTTTCGAATTGAAAGTTAGACACTATAAGTTCTTGACATAGAAGCTACACATCTGTTGGAATCAGCCAAAACGGCCACCTAGGAGGGGTACCTCCCATACAAACCCACCATCAAAATTTAAATTCTTATTCGAAAAACTTCTGTATTTTTTGGACTATTGAACAGAAATTTAGACACTATAAGTTTCTGTTATAGGCGCGGTATACTTTCTGGAATCAGTCAAATCAATCCCCAATCTGGTACGGAACCCTCTGTGTACGAGTTCGCCTTGCACATGACCGATTTTACATACTTAATCAGAAGAATCATTCTATTAAAATTGGTTTGCAAAATTTTGATGTGGCAATTTTGATGGTAAAGCGTTCTGAAAACCCAGTAAAAGCTGACGAAGACAAAATAAAGGCATTAATTGATGCAAAACAAAGAATAACAACTCGTGAAATCGCTGAGAGATTAAATTTATCGAATTCGAACGTTCATGATTATTTGAAATGCTTTTGTTTTATCTTCAAGCTGAACATATGGGTTCGCCATATTTTTACGGAAAGAAATTTTGTGCCGTCTGCTACATGCTTCTCAAATGCCAAGAAAATTATCCATTCAAATGGACTGTCTACAACAACGTTAAATGCCAGAGATCAGCACTTCGAAATTCGATATTCATCAATAAAAAATGAAGCTATCTATTTGGTGTAACATTGTTCTTATTTTTTTTTTTAGCTTCTATCGGACAACATAACGATCAAGTTCTGAAGTATAGAAAATTGAAACAGAAAACGGACAGAATTTGTCAATAGGAAAGGTGTAGTGTTCCACCAAGAAAATGCGAGACCTTATACAAGTTTTGGTAACTCACTAAAAGTTTAATGGGGTATACTGCTCCATTTATCATATTCTCCAGATATGTCACCTTCTGATTATTATATGATCTGGTCTCTACAAAACTTTATAGACACTAAAAGTTTTACTTTAAATGAGGAAGTCAACAATCAAATGGATCAAAGGACAAAACTTTTATAAGCAGGGAATTATGTTACTGCCAGACAGATGGCAAAAGATATTGGGATCAGAATGGACAATATTGTAAATATAGTATTCAATAAACTATTTATTGAACATAAGAAAATCGTAAATAAAAATCATAAAAAAAAAAATTACATTCCGATGATTCTCTTTATTTACGAACACCAGAACTGAAAGTTATAAGAAGATTACGTTTCACAAAAAATTTTGACACCTTCAAATCTCCATCCCAAATGAAATTTTAATTTTTGTTTTCCTAGGTTCTTTTCTAAATTGTCTTCTGTTTGTGAGAAAGGTTTAGGTATACAATATTACACTGTTCACACTACAACGTACGGGACACTTGGACGCACTTTTGAGCAATGATGCTCCCCCCTTCCACGAAGTTAAAAACAGTTCCGGGGGACATGGGACCGGGGGTAGTTTTAGCGGGTTGAAGTCCCGCAAACGGTTGAGGCTTTCGATGCTACCAAAAAAACACACACACACACACACTGATGCAGCCTAAAGACGAAGCCAGCAGATAACAAGCTGAGGAAGCGAAACCCTGTAATGTTAATTGAAATTTATGATTTAAATTTATTTATTTTTTATTTTAGATTATTGAAATTAATTTGCTTCATTAATCATCAGCATATCTTGTTTTTTTTGTTGTTTTTATTGTTTTTTTATTTTTTTGTTTGTTTTTTTAATTTACCGCGTGCTCTTTTTACGGCATTTGATTGTTTGAGACTCGTTGTACTCGTACTACAACAAAAGTACAACAACATGTTGTCTGGCTGTCCGTTCCCGTCTACTCTATGGTATGCATGTATGCATAGATACTTTTGATTTTACAGGATGTATCTTCTGTAAATTCTACTGCTACTACTGTTACTGGCGTGTCACACCTGCTCTACTACAACATACACACAAATACACATACAAAGAAACACAAAAAAATAACAAAGAAAATACAAAGAAAGAAGAAAAAGAAAAAAGAAAAGAAATTTGCCGAGAGATAATAATCTTCTGGAGGATGAGGATGAGGATGACGAACGCTTAATTTACGCAATAACAACATCAACAACAATAGTTAAATTGAATTGGCAGAAAGGCAACAATCTTCCAAAAAAGCAACAACTTTTTAGTATCCATAACAAAGAATATATGCATTAGAGAAAGATAATGAGAGAGAGAGAGAGTAAAGAAAACTTAAGATTCGAGAAGATGAGACAACTTCCAAAAGTTTTAGTTTAACGAAGTTTTTTGTGCTTAAATTTAAGAAAATTTTTAATGGAAAAAGATATAGCTAAAAGTACTGTAGGACTAAATGGGCCAATTTATTTTTTTTTGTCTTATTCTCAGTTAACATATGTATCTACTCTGTAAACATACCAGTACACTTCAGCTATTGGACACTTATGTACAGTTAAGAAAACAACTAATAAACTATCCACAGAACTGGCTATGCCATAGCATAGAAATAAGCTCCTTACTTAAAAGTCGGATCAGCTCAAAATCAAACGCTGAAATAAAGGTTTCAGTTCAATGGGACTTGCCAACAATGAATGAAGCACATCAGACGGCGAAGGAATCCATGAACTGCAGTACAAAATCATCGTTGAATAACGGAACATTGTCAGGTTAACGAACCCCTTGGACCGCCCTTGTAGATCACCAGAAGACTAAGCAAATGATATCTCCCAATAAACTTTCAATAATTAAATTATAGCTTAGAGCAAAATGCATAAAAATCTCAACTCAAAAATTCACTGATTCCCTTTTACAATTAAAATAAACAAAAAATTATATATTGATATGTTTCAGTATAAAATCCAGTAACCTGACGATCTTAAAATTTGCATGGTTGGTGGAAATGGATTAGGAACTTTCAGTTCGGACTACTAGGGAAGGTACTACCTCC
This sequence comes from Amiota minor, assembly GCA_037043295.1. Taxonomy (NCBI): domain Eukaryota; kingdom Metazoa; phylum Arthropoda; class Insecta; order Diptera; family Drosophilidae; genus Amiota; species Amiota minor. Next base: position 103,091 of record JBAMAW010000986.1, read on the forward strand.
CATACAAACCTCAATTTGGTACGGAACCCCCCGTGTGCGAGTCTGACTGAGAAAAAAAAAAAAAAACAAAAACAAAAGTGTTAATTTTTTAATACAAAATTAAAATGAATAAAAATTAATGGCTACAATTTATGCACTAAAGATATACTACATACTAAGATTGCTCAAATCTATAGTTCATGAAATACTTAGGTTTCGGATTTCGTCATTGCCGTTATATCATGGCCAGTGAACAGAAATATTCTTGTGTATGAAAGAGAAACTTATGGCTTTTTGATACAAAATTACTACTTAATTTATTCAAATGGTTTTTCGCTACTTAATCTACTCTTGTGATTTGGACTTACATTATCTCCTGCTAAATCGACACCTCACCATAGTCATTTATAAATAGAGAGCAAGCCTTTTATGTAAGGCTTCAATTACATCCCCATGGAAACAATGCAGATGCAGGTGATCTTATATTTGTATTCTAGTTATGCATATTTACTTTAGTTTTGTGTTAGTTCTCTGTTCAATTGGGAAATCATGTGAGCAACACCTCGTACCAGTAAGTAATGCAGACACCGATGGTTGACTAATCTTGTCGTATGTATTTTATCATTAACAAATGTTTATTCGTTAATCCGAATAACAATACATCTGAGTTCCTGGCCACGCGGTAATACAAGGTAATGAAAACGTTGATACAGCAGCAAACGAAGCGTGCTATGCCACATGTCTGACAGTCATCCCAGGCGTAGAACGCGATATTTGGAATTACATAAAAGGCATTATAAGAGATATGGAACTCTCACAATGTTGATCATATAACCACTGGTAGAAAAATTCCAATCCTTCCAAAACACCTATCCACTTCCCTGACTCCTGCGATCGTCCAACTTGTTTCATGTCAACTCACTCACCAACATCTCCTCGAAGGCAAAAGCCAACCTCCTTGTCCATTCTGTGGTGACTACTTGTCAATAAGACACCTGCTAGATGATTGCATAAATCACCACATCACTAGAACACAACTCTTCGGAGACATCTACCTTCCACATTAATTCAATTTCCTTCCCTCGATAATATTAGCAAAACAATATCCTTCATCAAATCCTGTAACCTTAGTAATTTAATCTAATCTTTTTTATTTAAGACAGACGAGTCGAAGACCTTGTAGCTAGCACTCCTTAAAAAACTTAGGTTAGATATTATAAGTAAGTAAGTAAGTAAGTACATATATAATCTAATCCTGCAAATAACTAAATAAATAAATAAAAGATCACATATCTTGGTCATGTGCTGGTTATGATTTTTTTTAGCGATGTGATGTTGGTTGCTGGTTATGATTTTGGTGATGTGTTGTTGGTCATGACTTTGGTGAGGTGGTTATAATGTTGGATGTTGGTCGTATTGGTAATGGTCAAGTGTGTTGAGAGAATGGCTATGTTGGCACACGGTCAATTAGAAATAACAAAATGCTAAGTAACCAATCCACCAACACACTTGACTAATATAACATATCCAACACTTTAACCATTCCACCAACACACATTACCAATACCACATAACCAACATTATAACGACCTCACCACAGACATGACCAAAACATGTTCGGTAATCCCATGACCGTAACAACACATTCACAAGCATTTTGTTGTTCTTCGTAATGAACGGGTTATTAATTTTCTTAATTTATTTACTTACAGGATTAGATTATATACGATATGTAAGATGTAAAAACGGAGGTATTACAACAAATTTCATATTGTCGCAAAATTTATTATTTGTTTATTTACAGAATTTGTTGAATTTTCGGTCATGTTTAATCATTTTATTAAAATGGAGAAACGGGGCACGTTCAAAATTTTGGTCATGTTTTGTTAATTTATTTATTTACAAGGATTAGATTATATACAAAACGTAAGATGGAGACAAATTTCTATATTATAATGTCCATGTCAATAAGCAATTACCTAAAACGAATAGGTCTTAGAACGCTTACAAAAAGGTGTTCCCATCAAAATTACTAAGCAACCAAATTTGAATTTCAATTTCATATGTAAGGCATACATCGCTTTAATAGACAGCTGGCAGCACTTATTTCTTAGATGCTTCGCGCACTACATGTCTTCGATGATTGATTGGCAGCACTGACTGTGCAGCAGTCAATTGTGCGAATGTAAGAGAGATTGTGATTTATTTCATTCGTGTGCAAGTTAAACGGTAAGTGTTTGAAATAATAAGTATTTTAAGACTTGTTTGTCCTTAAAATCAATTTAATGAATTTTGCATGAAATTCTTGTACTTTAAAGGTAACATTCCCGATATACTTCTATTAAATACTATCGCACACTCATTCATAAGTTGTGTGCGTGTGCGAGAGAGTTGCGTATTTATATAAATAAGATTTACAGTTACTTTCAGTTCTACTTTGTTCCTTATCTTCTTTGTCTACAAACAACAAGAATGCAATAATGGAAGAAATTGAAATTACACACTTTGTAAATCCACACTTGTTTTGGTTTAAAACTAAAAAATTGTCATTCAGAATAGAGGAAGTAAATCGCCTCGCAAGCAGATTAAAAAATTTGGCGCCAAAATTTGATCGAAAGACTACACATCGATTATACAATTGTGGAGACTTGATTACTTTGCATTATATACCGTGGGATAAGTATGTGCGTGCCTGAGTCTCTCGGCAAAACTTGGTCATACACTGTATGTTTGCTTGATCATGGATTTCCTGTGTTCACCGCCGAAAGGGAGCTAATGCCTTTGCCATCAGAGTTCCATTACCACCGCATTGGAAATGTTCAACGCGGTGGCATAGCAAATATTTTCCCCATCGAAAGGGATAAAGCTTTGCTAGAACACCGGGTTACAGAATGGATAGAACGGACTGACCGTAAAATGCATCGTTTACTGTCAGGATCTTATTTCATAGGTTTGGATATCAGATATAAAATTGGAGAGCATGTATGGTGTGATCTAAGAATTGAAAAACGTAATGTCTGTATGGGAAGCTATTATTTGGAGCAACATCATCTGGGTGAATTTCTAGGATCTGATGAATTCAAGAAAGTATGCTTTGATCTCAAAACTTTGAAACAGAATACATGGGAGAAAGTTAACAAAAGTCCAAATTATGTTATAAACGAAAATATTGATGCACAATATGATGTAGTTCAGCAAGGTTTGATTCCAGCCGGACAAGATTCACGGCCTAAAGTCCATGATTTTTTACAACGCAACTTTGACCAACGTTTGGCTGATTGTTATTCCGTTATAAGTTACGATCCGCTGCTGGACAAATATGGTGACAACAAGACAAACGAACACGTCGGAGATGAGCCGAGCAATGATATGCAAAATGTCAAACATGATGTTAAAAGAGATTTTACTCTAACACCAAGTAATAAAGACGTACGTGATCACGCTTCTTCGATTGCTCCGAAAAGTAGCACTGTAAAATATCCTTTAAAATTTTGCAATAATTTGGTAAGTTCACTTTAACTTGAGGATTTGTATTAATAATTTCTATTCTATTATATTTAATTTTTATTTATTTTAAGGATAAGAAGCATGAGCCTTATGTTTCTCCATTTGATGATGAAGACTTGCAGCCGACATCGTCGACTTTAGTACAGCAAAATATGAATTTCCTTCCTGCTGTTAAATCCATTCGCGATATAAAAATAATCTTGGAAGACTACGAAGAGGTCATTCTGCTTAAGAAGAATTCACCATCACAACGAACAAAACGATTCGAGTCTGAGCAACATTGGTGTAAACTTCCCAGCAAACTTACAAAGATTAAACTTTGCGATAGCAGCGATTGGAGTATCTTTTATATTCAAATTGTCAGTGTGTGCGATTATTATAGCGATTTGATAGAATATATGTATATGGAAAGTGATCAATTTATATCAGTTCATGAATCGAAATTGATCATAGGCGCTAATTACGTCGTGAACTACGAAAAATTCTTTTATCGGGCGATATTGCAGAGCTCCTGGGAAACTGATGGAATACAAGTCTATCGCTTCTTTTTCGTATATAATGCATTTGTCTATGATGTTAGAGGCGACGATAATATTCACGATAAAATCTATCTGACTTCACGTCCGATTATTGAGTTTATGCCTTTTCAGGTGATTCAATGTTCGTTTGTTGGACTTGATCGGAATTCGTGTAAGCAGATTAAGTTTAATGTTGATGCAAATGCAAATGCAAAGCTATATGCCTATGCTTGTCTCATGGATAAAAGCAACTTGGAGAATGTGGACCTAAATTCATATAAGATTGCTTTATTTGAATGCGAAGATGACGACGAGGATGCTTTATATGAAGTTGGTTTGCCGAATTTTGGTATTTCATTAAATACTGTTTTCATGGATTTCCTGTGTTCACCGCCGAAAGGGAGCTAATGCCTTTGCCATCAGAGTTGCATTACCACCGCATTGGAAATGTTCAACGCGGTGGCATAGCAAATATTTTCCCCATCGAAAGGGATAAAGCTTTGCTAAAACACCGGGTTACAGAATGGATAGAACGGACTGACCGTAAAATGCATCGTTTACTGTCAGGATCTTATTTCATAGGTTTGGATATCAGATATAAAATTGGAAAGCATGTATGGTGTGATCTAAGAATTGAAAACCGTAAAGTGTTTAGGTAAGCAATTTTTTGGAGCAACATCATCTGGGTGAATTTCTAGGATCTGATGAATTCAAGAAAGTATGCTTTGATCTCAAAACTTTGAAACAGAATACATGGGAGAAAGTTAACAAAAGTCCAAATTATGTTATAAACGAAAATATTGATGCACAATATGATGTAGTTCAGCAAGGTTTGATTTCAGCCGGACAAGATTCACGGCCTAAAGTCCATGATTTTTTACAACGCAACTTTGACCAACGTTTGGCTGATTGTTATTCCGTTATAAGTTACGATCCGCTGCTGGACAAAGATGGTGACAACAAGACAAACGAACACGTCGGAGATGAGCCGAGCAATGATATGCAAAATATCAAACATGATGTTAAAAGAGATTTTACTCTAACACCAAGTAATAAAGACGTACGTGATCACGCTCCTTCGGTTGCTCCGAAAAGTAGCACTGTAAAATATCCTTTAAAATTTTGCAATAATTTGGTAAGTTCACATTAACTTGAGGATTTTTATTAATAATTTCTATTCTATTATATTTAATTTTTATTTATTTTAAGGATAAGAAGCATGAGCCTTATGTTTCTCTATTTGATGATAAAGACTTGCAGCCGACATCGTCGACTTTAGTACAGCAAAATATGAATTTCCTTCCTGCTGTTAAATCCATTCGCGATATAAAAATAATCTTGGAAGACTACGAAGAGGTCATTCTGCTTAAGAAGAATTCACCATCACAACGAACAAAACGATTCGAGTCTGAGCAACATTGGTGTAAACTTCCCAGCAAACTTACAAAGATTAAACTTTGCGATAGCAGCGATTGGAGTATCTTTTATATTCAAATTGCCAGTGTGTGCGATTATTATAGCGATTTGATAAAATATATGTATATGGAAAGTGATCAATTTATATCAGTTCATGAATCGAAATTGATCATAGGCGCTAATTACGTCGTGAACTACGAAAAATTCTTTTATCGGGCGATATTGCAGAGCTCCTGGGAAACTGATGGAATACAAGTCTATCGCTTCTTTTTCGTATATAATGCATTTGTCTATGATGTTAGAGGCGACGATAATATTCACGATAAAATCTATCTGACTTCACGTCCGATTATTGAGTTTATGCCTTTTCAGGCGATTCAATATTCGTTTGTTGGACTTGCGATCGAGCAGATTAAGTTTAATGTACTGCAAATGCAAGGCTATATGCCTATGCTTGTCTCATGGATAAAAGCAACTTGGAGAATGTGGACCTAAATTCATATAAGATTGCTTTATTTGAATGCGAAGATGACCACGAGGATGCTTTATATGAAGTTGGTTTGCCGAATTTTGGTATTTCATTAAATACTGTTTTCATTAAAACAAAATTAGCTAAATGCAACACCAACACATTATTCTACTTGAACACAGATTTCGGTTTGCAGGAGAAACCTATTACAAGATCGATGTGTCAGAAATTGTTTGCGAATCATCAATCAAATTAGTATTAACTTTTAACAGTACTACAACTTTACCTCTTCAATTTTATTCTCTAAAATACAATATTTACATAAATTCTTTAAATAAACAAATGTTTGAAACATTCAACTTGTTTTCAGTGTCTTCAACCAGACTATTGAAATATGTCTATTGTGTAGTCTTTGCTTCAACTGAGTCAATGATAAACAATTATTGATATGTTGAAATTGCTTTCAAAATTAAACAATTGGGTTTCCATTCATTTTTATTTTTTATTTATTTATTTCGTTGAAAAGGTTTAGTTATTTTGCGAGTACATATAAAAAAGAAATATAATATACAATAATAACTAATGCATTAACAAAAAAAAAAAGTATAGAGTGCTAGCTGCTGGGCCTTTGACTCTTGTGATTGACGGAGTGGATTGGCCCATCATAAGTATTAGCTCTTACGGTTGAAGGTAGGTCGTCGAGCAGATGTTTAATGAAGAGGTTCCCCGTTGCAAACGTTGTCATAGTATCGGACTTTGATCCGTCATTGTACAACCATTTCCAATTGCGGTAATTTGCTGTCTGCTTTGCGAACAGTTAACGGAATACTGAGTTAGGTGTCGCGTTTTTTGCAAAATTATGGAGCAACGTGTTAATGACGACGTTGCCCAGTACCCACGGTGGGCGATTGAATTAAGTACGATGAAATGGGATATCCAGCATTGGGTGAGATATGTTTTGCTAAAGTGGGTTCACGGTATCAACGCGTACAAATAATTATGATTCCAAATACTTATACAAATGCAAATGATAGAATGTTATACGGACAATTCATAGATGAAAGTATGATATTTCAAGAATTCAAATGTTCGGAGCTTTTTGTTTGTCCTCCGGAATATCAGGTCGTGCCTCCTATGGTGATGCAATTATACTTGTCGCCAATCGTACCAAATGCACCAGTGCTACAAGATACTGAACAAGTTAAATCATGGTTTAAATTAGAAAGCCAATGGAATGGTACCATACGCTACGAAGCGAAAATTCTTAAAGTATTGACTAATACAATATTTTCATCAAGTTTGACGTTATGTCAAAGAAATTCGAACGACTGTGAGGAATAACGTTTAGAGTTGGTCACGTACTTATTAAAGGAAGATTATGGAAAATATGATTCAAACAATGCTTATAAAATCCAAAAATATTTATTTCAAATCAGAAATAAGTTTGTACAAACCCGAAGCTGAACCTGGTATGGACTTACGGTATACAGCTTTGGGGCACCGCAGCCAACTCAAACGTAGAAATCCTTCAGACGTTTCAGTCCAAACTGCTGCGGAGGATTGTTTGTCCGGAAATCAGTATTTCAACGAGATTTGCAAATCACAACGATAAAGGTAGAAATCGTGAAGCACAGCTTCCGACACTTAACTAGGTTGGATGCCCATGTCAATCACCTTGCACTCAACCTGTTGGACAACAGCAGGCAAACGCGACGGCTGAAAGGCAACATCCCCTAGACATCCCATTTCGCATCCCGGATGAGTGATCAACTCATCAATACATGCTTCAGTGATTGTAATTTAATATAAAATTCACTGGTTACGACAACCAGTAGCAAAGAAAAAAAAAAAACATAAAACAAAAAACTGGTTTTGCCACACCAGCCAACATTTGACAATGAAACGTGACTACTAAATTTTGGTCATTAAATCGATTAACCGATTCTCTTAATTATGCTGATCATTTCTATATGTTTGATTTTACGTTGCAAACATCAAGGTAAAGATGCAAGATATCACCTGTTCCCACTCATGTGAAAGGCATAAAATCAAATTTGATTATAAGTATTGTATAATAAATTAATCACTTACCAAATGATCAACTACTTCTTTTGAGACTGATGATTGTGTTAACTCCGGCAATCTTGAATGATTTTGAAATTTATCAAATTGAGTTTGTACAAAATCAAGTTACGTAATTATGCCTTTAAATTGCACCTCATTCACACTGATACTGATTTTCAATCTACAGAATAAATCACTAAGATCGCATGTGTCGCCATTAAAGCTTTTTAATTGCAAAGTACACCACTTTCTAATATGTCCAGATTTGTTCAGAACTACTTCTTGTTTTTCCAAAAATATTTGTTGCCCTTGGGACAACACATCTCACACTTTAAGACATGCTTCATTATCCCAATTCAGTGTATCGTTTCCATTCATAGAAATAATGTTGCTTAATCCAGCAAAGTCGATATGAAGTCCTGCAATCGGCTGACGAAAATTTGTTGGCAATAAGTATGCAAGATCCCCACTAGTACGAAGAGGGAAACCATAATCAAGGCACCAAACGATATAATCTGGCTGTGTAGAAGCAAAGGCATAGAGGACTTCGAGCACTAAACCACGTCTGCCACGCTGATTGAGTAGATTACGAAAACATTTGAAGAATATATGACAGGGGCTCTTATATTTATCTCGGACATATTCACTGACATTTTAACCTTCTTCGACATGAAGCCAACCGGGTTGACAGCGAAACTGCGCATTAATTCTTAGTACCCTTGACATTGGCGCGACGCTACGCCACCATTCACAATGAAACCAAAAAGAGTGACGAGATAATTTATATCATTCATTTAATTTGGTTAAATTAAAATTTTCACTTAACCCCGGATGCCGCATACAATAAAAATAGAACCAGAATCGAGTGCATTTGGTTTATAAAAAACAAATGTATTTTTTCAATGTTTATTTGTTTTTTTTGTTTAATAAATGGCCTGTTAAGCATCAGCATCGTCGTCATCATCCTCAGCATCGTCCACATCAATATCTACTCCAAGAAAACCTTTCAACAGCGTCAGACCAACTCATTTAAAGTTAAATAACTCAAATATATAGTAGCATCCATAAGAAAGTTCTTAGGCCACCACAATGACACTAAAGAAATCAAAAACCATTAGATGATATATGTATATGACTATTAGAAACAAGCACCTTACTTACTTATACTCATATAGTAAATAAATCTGAAACCAAAGATGAAAATCATTTTGTATCTATTGTAGTTAATCAGTTGACAGTTCTAGCAAACTCAACCAATGTGGCAGAGATGCATGCCTTCAAGCCATGACAATGCCATATTTTGCTAGTGAAGGCCCTAATTACGAATATAATAAATCTACGGAAAGATAAGATCTTACAAAATTTGTAGGCCCAGGTTTTGTGCATAAATATGACATATTAATTTCCAATAATGACAGAAAATATAACAACAAATAATATAAATAAAATAAAAGTACAAAACACCAATGGGTCTCCATTCAAGAACCGTGTGCACCAATATGCACTGCGCACGCACACTTTGCTCACAACTGTTGCGATGAATTAGGGTAATTCTTAAATTAAAAATCATTTCAAATAAACTACAATATTTGGTACAGCAGTTTAGTCTCACTAAAAACTGTTATAACTTTGCACATTTTCGCAGTCTGGCAACATTGCATATACAGCTGATCCAAGGAAGGAAGGTCTGTTGTCTTTACCTTGCTTTTCCAATCATAGTAGTGGGATTGTGTTTGCTGTCACGTGTTTGAGCTGTGAAACTGTAAGTTTTTTTATTTACTAATCATTTATTAAACAACACAAACAAAAAAAAAAAAAATAAGGATAGGATATTTTTCTTGACGAAAATTGAGGTAAATTTTGGATGAACAAATACACAAGTAAAAAAAACCACCAACCATACAAATTATAAAACTGCAATAGTCATCCTTTATTAATTTAGTTTAGTATTTAATTGAAGACTACTGATTTATTATAACAAACTCTAGAACATCTTGAGTTAAATTGTGGATGAATTGGTTCTTTTAAGCGAGTAAAATTCGGCATTGTAAATCGTACTTCTTTATTTTTGTAATTACAGATTTTTGTTCTGCACAAAGGAAATTTCGAGCCATGGCTACCAGAAAGACTAAAGAAGATAGAAATGCTAAAGCTGAATTAAATGCCGCACGTCAAGAATATTTTGCTATGACCATTAAAGCAATGGAAGAACAAACGAAAATTGATGCGATGATAAAAGACTGTGAGGCTGAGATCCTCTTTGTGTCTAACACACGGAAGAATCTGGAAGTGAAAAGGGAAGTCCAACAAAATTGGTCCGTCGAGGATAAGGCACTATTATCCTTGGCTTATAAGGACCACAAGGATGATTATGAAGCTATCGCCCATATAATCGGCACTAAAACACCAGAACAAGTATCTAAGTATTGCGCTTCCCACGGCTATTTACTTAAAAATCTTTAAACAATATATTGGAACATGATAAAAATATAATGACAATAATAATAATTAAATAATAATAATTAAATAATAATAATATATAACAGCAGTTTGGATACAAAAAAACAAAATTTATTTTTGATAAAATCAAAAGGAACCATTACAATATAATAGGCAACTTCAGGTTACGTCTCTTCAATACGCACATCCCTTGGACGTGTTGGAGTTATTGCATCCTTTTGAGAGTTTGTGGTACGAAATCTATCCACAGTTCGACGGATGGCTTGCTCAGATGGACGATTATGTCCGCCATAAAAATCACGAAGTCGTCTATAAGTTGTAGCGTTGTTCAAGCGTGAGTCTGTTCATGATGATGGCAAATGCCAGAGTATACTGAAACTAATAAAGAAAATGTTACCATATAAATTGAATTTTTTCTGTTATTTTTTATAATTTCAATTTCTATTGGGCTTAAAAAACATCTTTTATTATTTCGATCAACAAGTTTGCGAGTATCTTTAAGTAGCATACTGTGTGATGGTTTTTGTTTTTCAATTGCTATATTTTTAGATGATTGCATTTATCGCTAAATAAGTATGAATGTGAAGCATTCGCAACTACACTAACCAGTCAAAGTGATTGTGTATATGGTATAGTACTTGCGAGTATATTGTAGTCGAGTTGATGCTTATTGGTTGGTTAGTTGCTTCATTTTATTGGACACACGACGTTGTCAAGTACCAACCAATACATACTACACATCTACTTCTGTATATCCAATATAAGGGGACAACCATTCAATTATCTGTGCAGCCATCTACTATTTCTATTTTTCTACCTCCTATTCATTTTCCATGAAACTTGTGATGGGAACTCGACTCAGGTAACACTGAAGAAGCAAACGCAATGGCAGGTCAGTCATTTTGAATGGCAGGTACCAGGTGCATGCATACTAAGAAGCTAATACTACCGTTTGAAGAACTAAACTATATAAACCCATTTCATTGAAATCGCATGACATGCCAAGTTTTCCCATTCATTTTACCTGGCATTTGGTGAATCTGATAATGCTTCAGAAATTTACCAATCTACATACTTGACAATGACATTTTGCATTGGGACTATTATAGTTGCTCCTGCTGGCTGTGATACTTAGAATGTTACAACATTCTCGTTTCTACCTATTTTTAAAGAGGTCAGTTATAAGATTCCTACATTTCTTTTCCTTTCGCTTTCGTTTAGTCTGTAAATGTCAATTAAATATTTTTATTCTGGCTCCCTCGCCTGCTGCTACTGATTCTTCTCATGTTGTGTTGATAAGTTGTCCAATAAAATATATGCACACATACATACATGTACTTGTATTTAACAATGTATCCTGGAAGAACTTTAGATACATATGTACATAAATGGGTAGACATTCAAATCACTGGCGACAACTATCCTAAGGCATGGGAACGTCTTCGGGAAAGGTATGACAAAAAGCCGCAGATCATTCGATCTTTTATACAGAATTTTTTAAGTCTACCATAAACAAACACATTAAATGTATCCGTTCTGCGGAAGATACATGATGGAGCTGACGAAGTGTTAAGGGGATTGACGGCACTCAATTGCACAAGTCGTGATTCGTTCTTAATCTTACAATAGTAAAAAAGTTGGATGATGAAACCCGACAGGCTTGGGCGGAGAAGTCGGAAGGTGAATCTGACACCATTAATAGCTTCTTGGCATTCTTGTCAAGGCAATGCGATGCGATGCTTTAGAGACGCTACAGCCGTCACGTGGTACAAAAAGTCGACGAGCTGTCGCGGTCAGCCATGCGAATACAGAGCAGAAGAAACATTGCAAAGTCTGCAATGCAGCACATGCCATGTTCGCATGTAGGGCTTTCAAGGCATTGGATGTTGTAGTCCGCAGAAAGGTATCACAAGAACACAATTTATGCTATAACTGCTTAAGTGATACCCATAGAGCAAATCAATGCAATTCAACATACCGTTGTCGAAAGTGTAAGGTTGAAGGTAGGTCGTTGAGTAGATGTTTAATGGAGAGGTTACCTCCACAGTGCAGGCCGTTGGGTTTAGTTTCCCTGTTGACAAGGTGCTGGTGCGGTATGTCGCTGTGTCTTGTTCTAAGACGAGTTAAAATCTTGCAGTGCCTTCGGTTATACAAAAGTGGGTATCTCATTAGTGCCTTGTTGGGGTTGGACCATTTATACCAATGGTTGAAAGAATGCCATTCCCCAATCTCAAAGGACTGATGGTAATACAAGGAGATTTGCCCGCTACCTTTGCAGCGTTTTCAACGTGCTCCTACCCTATGATACCAATGTGCCCAGGTTTGGTTTTGGTGTTGAATGCAATAATGACAGATTACACATAGGAAATTACTGTTGTTGTAAAAGTAGCGTATGCCGTGTGAGGTGGATAAGCTGTCACTGCAGATGATGTGTTTACCTTTGTGATCAAGGGCAAACTTCATAGCTTTAAGCTTTTGAAACAACGGAACCGAGTTGATCAACAATTGCAAACGTTGTCAAAGTATCGGACGTTGATCCGTCAGTATACAATCATTTCCAATTGCGGTAATTTGATGTCTGCTTTGCGAATAGTTGACGGGATACTGAGTTGGGTGTCGCGTTTTTTGTAAAATTATTATTAACAACGTGTTAATGGCGACGTTGCCCAGTACCCATGGTGGGCGATTGACTGATGTTATTCCACTGGTATGGAGTGACAATGTGTAATTAGCTAAAATGTATGCATTTGCGAATGCTGGAAATGAATTTATATTTTTTGACATGTTCCACGCTGCCGTATAATGCTTACTGCAGATCGCGTTGGTAGAATAAAAAAACTTGTCTAGGAGCTTATAAGTTGTTTGAGTGACTCTAGTTGGTGGATCTGGCACACCCGATTCGGCAAGAATACTTTTAGTAGGTGTTGTTGGATATGCGCCTTTACTACGGCGAACAGCTGCATGATAGGGCGCAAGTATAGTTGTAATATTTGATGGAGCGCACCATCCGTAAATGGGAAGTCCTTAGTCTATTTTAGAGAGCAGTAAGGCTCTGGTGCCATGGATAAAAGATGTCGGATGAATAAGAGAGCGTTTCGATGAATGAAACTTTCTTAAGTTGAGATGTTCTTAGTTCGATGTAATGTTGTTTAAAGTAAGGCATGTGTCCATCGTAAGACCCAGAATTTTTGAAATAACTAATCGTTTCTAAGTAAATCTTGTAAAATAATACAACATTGTTTTTTACATAGATGGAGTATTTTACATTTATCAATAGAGAGGCAATGTCCCAGAGGATACTTGTATCTTTACATTTGCTGAATATTAGTGCGTCGTCAGCATACATGGATAATTGTATTTCCTTATACAATGGATAATTGTATTTCCTTATACAATATTTCAAAACAATATCATTGAGCGATTGGAAGGAGATAATGAACAGTACAACAGACAGGGGTGAACCTCGTCGGTTCCGCTTTCAATCTTCTTCTACATGAATTCAACAGGGATATGATACCGCTCCTTGTTTATAAATTGCAGGGTTGCCATCTGTCATACATATGTATGAGCTTCATTAGCTGTTGTTGTTGTTGCGCGCCACAATCACATTTACGTGTGCCAACCGTGTTAGGCATTTGTATAGGCCCACATACGCCAGACGGGGTAGTAGGGAATGGTTTCTTGAGCGACTCATACAGCCAACATTCTACTCAAAAATATTCGTTCAGGTTTAGGTATCTTGGTGGCCGTTGGACAATACCACCCACTGTGTGGGGAAATGAGAGAAGGTGAATAATGGGTTATTAATGGTTATCGGTGATATACTCAATAGCCTAAGAAAGTATGTGACATTCTAAAGGTCACATTTCCACAATTTGAACTATTGCTAGCCCTAAATGTATTGGATAACATTATTGATAAGTCCCGATTAAAACATGGCATCATAAATGACTTGGATACGATGAGCAGGTACAATAAGTCAAAGTTCCAAGAATTAATGTCTATTCTAGCACATCTATGTGTGACGGAATGAAATGGGCAGCAAATACTTGCTCCGCAGTTTATCATAACTTCAGAATTCTATAATTGCCATATGCACAGATAAGGTAATAAGGACATTTTAATAAAATTTTTAACCTTCTTCGACATGAAGCCAACTGGGTTGACAGTGAAATTGCGCATTAATTCTTAGTACCCTTGACATTGGCGCGACGCTACGCCACCATTCACAATGAAACCAAAAAGAGTGACCAGATAATTTATATCATTCATTTAATTTGGTTAAATTAAAATTTTCACGTAACCCTGGATGCCGCATACAATAAAAATAGAACCAGAATCGAGTGCATTTGGTTTATAAAAAACAAATGTATTTTTTCAATGTTCATTTGTTTTTTTTGTTTAATAAATGGTCCTTCTAATTTCGGGAGCCTGTTAATGTTGCAAGCAGGAAGAAGAAGCCATTGTAAATATGTTTGGATGAGAGAGTGGTAGTAGTAAATCAAAACAGCTGTTCTCTTCGTAAAGCATTCGTGTATTAACGAACATATTCGTGTGTCACTTGATCTGAAAACATACAAAAAAACAAAAATTGTTGTATAAATGAAATATATACACATCGTTTTTGTTGTTGGGAAATAAGACTGGAGAGCACCAACGCTATGCTTGAGTGCGAGAGAGAGAGAGAGAGAGAGAGATAGAGAGAGAGAGAGAGATAGGTGACATGGAATGCATATTCGCGACTATATTCTGGGGTAATTTCTACTGGGGTACTTGACCCTTTTTGTTGATTCAGCGGGATGGTTTCAAATGACTACAATATGGAGAATAGTTTATTAAAATACGTGGGAATCAGTCGCAAGAGTCTCATTACATGTACATTTATTGACATACATAAGTAGGTAACATTAACACATTAAATATCTTTCAATCTTATGTTTTCCTTGTTTCATTTTTGATATAATAATCCACATTCATTACTACTGTTGCTTAATTTAAAATCAAATTTCCAATCAGGATCATCCAGCAACTCTTATTCCTCATCATCCTCAGCATCGTCGTCATCATCCTCAGCATCGTCGTCATCATCCTCAGCATCGTCCTCATCAATATCTACTCCAAGAAAACCTTTCAACAGCGTCAGACCAACATCATTTAAAGTTAAATAACTCAAATATATAGTAGCATCCATAAGAAAGTTCTTAGGCCACCACAATGACACTAAAGAAATCAAAAACCATTAGATGATATATGTATATGACTATTAGAAACAAGCACCTTACTTACTTATACTCATATAGTAAATAAATCTGAAACCAAAGATGAAAATCATTTTGTATCTATTGTAGTTAATCAGTTGACAGTTCTAGCAAACTCAACCAATGTGGCAGAGATGCATGCCTTCAAGCCATGACAATGCCATATTTTGCTAGTGAAGGCCCTAATTACGAATATAATAAATCTACGGAAAGATAAGATCTTACAAAATTTGTATGCCCAGGTTTTGTGCATAAATATGACATATTAATTTCCAATAATGACAGAAAATATAACAACAAATAATATAAATAAAATAAAAGTAAACAATGACAGAACCGTGTGCTCCAATATGCACTGCACACGCACACTTTGGTCACAACTGTTGTGATGAATTAGGGTAATTCTTATAATAAATTAAAAATCATTTCAAATAAAGTACAATATTTGGTACAGCAGCTTAGTCTCATTAAAAACTGTTATAACTTTTCACATTTTCGCAGTCTGGCAACTTTGCATTTACCGCTGATACAAGGAAGGAAGGTCTGTTGCCTTTACCTTGTTTTTCCAATCGTAGTAGTGGCATTGTGTTTGCTGTCACGTGTTTGAGCTGTGAAACTGTAAGTTTTTTTATTCACTAATCATTTATTAAACAACACAAACAAAAAAAAAAAAATAAGGATAGGATATTTTTCTTGACGAAAATTGAGGTAAATTTTGGATGAACAAATACACAAGTAAAAAAAACCACCAACCATACAAATTATAAAAACTGCAATAGTCATCCTTATTAATTTAGTTTAGTATTTAATTGAAGACTACTGATTTATTATAACAAACTCTAGAACATCTTGAGTTAAATTGTGGATGAAGTGGTTCTTTTAAGCGAGTAAAATTCGGCATTGTAATTCGTACTTCTTTATTTTCTCTTTTTATTTTTGTAATTACAGATTTTTGTTCTGCACAAAGGAAATTTAGAGCCATGGCTACCAAGGATACGCAGCGTGATCAGGTTCCGATAAGTAACAACAACACACGGTTTTTGCGTTCCACCGTTAAGAATGCAAATGGACCAAGTGGACCAAGAGTTGGTCCCGAATACCAAGCCGTGATACCCGATTTTGTACCGGAGACACGTCGAAAGAGTCACGATTTGCAAAACGTCTGTGAAATGGCCTGTTGGGTACCGGGCGGAAATTATACTGAATCACAATTGGACGTTTATGTGAGGACTGCAAGAATCGTCCATAAGCTTACCATAGATCAAGCGCTTGCCCTTCTTATGTACTTCAATGGCAACATTAAGGACGCTGAAGACAATCTAAAAAACTTGAACAACATCTCTTATCTGTTGTAAAGAATCTTGTGTGAGGAATACAAGAATGATTATGAAGCTATCGCCCATATAATGCGCACTAAAACACCAGAACAGGTATCTAAGTATTGCGCTTCCCATTGTCATTTACTTAAAAACAATTAAACATACTTAATAATAATATAACATGATAATAATATATATAATAGAAATAATAACAATAAAAATAATGAAATAATAACAATATATAACAGCAGTTTGGAAACGCCTTCGTGGTTGCTCACTTCAGAGAAGACTTTAGGAGGAACGCTTACTTTAATATAAATAAGTAAATAAAAATTAATAAATCGGAAAATCGAATTAATTAAAATAAGAGTGACACACTTTAAGTATGCACTTTCCTGCTACAAACATAAATACCTGAATGGTCTAGTAGATAAAGAGCCGGCTCGGCCGATGACTCAAAACAACACAGAGTGTGTTTGGGCCCCCTTCCTTCAGGATAATAAATTTTTTGTTTGTTTTGAAATGAAACTTCTTTATCGAAGGGAAGTGAATCCAAAAAATATGAAAATGAAATTTGACGAAAATCAAACTTTGACGATATTATTATTATATTGGAGCTATTTGGGCGAATACAATATGGAAGTGAAACTTCTAAAGCAGTTGGTCAAGCAGTAATACAGAATATTGTAGTGTTATATTGCTTCAATACAAAAGAGTTATATCATTTTTCGGTCCTTCGGCCACTTGTTCGTACTTTTTTCCGTAAAGTAATCACAGTTAGTAAAGCATTTTTTAACTCTCTCTTACTCATGCATATGCATTCATTCTCTACATTGATTTGTGCGTCTCCCCATTAAGTCTCTGAAGAACCATCGCATTTTGTTTTTCGTCACATTTCATTTTTTAATTTTTGGATTTACCCCCCCCCCCCTTCGCTAAAGAAGTTTACCTTCCATATTGTGCTTATGAGGTTGAGGCACACTACTTCATTTTCTTTTCTCTTTAATTATTGTTTTCTTTATTGTTTAATTTGTTGCTCGATCTAAATTTTTTTTTCTTTATTCGGTTCCATGTAGTAGTTTTTGTACAAAATGGAAATTTCTTTGCGTTTTAGGAATTTTTTTTCGCCTCGCCTCTTTTTCTTCTTTTCCTGTGGTTCCGATTGTTGTAATTGTTGTCGTTCTTGGCGTGGGTTTCTGTTGCCTTCGTCTATACTCCTCTATTGAAAGTGGTTTTTGACCGGCAATTGATGGTAAATCACTTTCGTTTAAGAAGGATTCCCAATTCTTAAATATGTGGTCTGTTTCTTCTTTTGTAGGACAAATCATAAAGAATATTTCCCCCAAGAGTTTGCCTTACCGCAATTCAACAATCTATTTCTGCAGTTCAAGTCACCACTTAATATGTAGCGACCACTTATGTTTTAAAATTTAATGAAATCTAACTTGAAACTGCTTTTTTGATGGTTTTTTGTCATTAGTGCATGTTCTATTTAGACATTTTGCCGATGACCCAGGAAAGTAAGCAGAAAACGATTTAATTGTGTTATGTCTTCTACTCCTATATTTTCAATCAAGTGTGTATTTACATTCGGAACTTCCTTATGCTTCAGTAAGTTATTAATAGATATAACAACACAACCTTCCCTACTTGAAGTGCGATCATAGTATAATAAGGGATTATAAACCAATCCTTTTGTGTTAACCAGGTTTCGCTATTTAAACAGACATGAATTTTATTGAGACTAAGGAAGTTTGCAAGTTCATTTGTTGTTTGTTTGCAACTAACGGCACATGAGTTAAATGTCCCCACTAGACCCTTGACCATTACACTGGCACAGACGAAGTAAGATCTAAGAGTTCACAAACAATTACAAAATAAGCAAAATTAATAAAAAGACAACAAACAATAATAAAAAAAGAACGAAACAACGACGCACAAGCATAAGCAACGTTTGCGTCGACTTCGCTTCCATTAATTATGCTTGGTCAGCATAAATAGCTTAAGAATGGCAATTGCATTTATTATAAATTATTTCAAATTAGTTTTAAGACTCACGTTAATAAATAAAGTAAGAAATCATCTGTTAAGGAATTGCCGTATTTCTTGGCTTATTGTATTTAACTGACGCAGTCGACGGCGATTTTGTTTTAAAAACAAATACAAAATCACCTCCTCATAAGATAAAATAATTTTTTTTTTTTTTGGCAATCTAAATGTCGCCAAACAATTTGCGCTTTTTAAAATAAACGCAGGATAAAAAACAACATCAAATCAAATAAAATTCCTATTGAACTGGTGCATCCGCATTACCCAGTAGCATCCAATTTGCTAATAACATTGTACAAATTGACACAAGCAACGTGGAGCCGCTGTATAACCTAAAGGTCGCCGCTAAAAATTTGAAAAATTCATCTTCATGACTTCGAAGGAGGATGTAGATCATATTTGCAAAAAGTGGCAGATCCTACTAAAAAACGAAATTTTACCATCACAATCTAATCCATAATTAGAATCTCAACAAAAGCATGAAAAACTACATTGACAAATTTACAATATTGTACTGCAAGCTACAAAGACCTATGCATCACAAACTCTCCTAACCTGATAACTGAACCGATTTCCTGTAATGACCTTGCATCAGATCACCATCAGGTAATTGCAAAGGTTGCTCCCAAGCCAAATATGGATGGAAAGACCTTTCTTATGTACTCGAAAGCTAAATGGAGACT
Source organism: Amiota minor (assembly GCA_037043295.1). NCBI lineage: Eukaryota > Metazoa > Arthropoda > Insecta > Diptera > Drosophilidae > Amiota > Amiota minor. Next base: position 122,813 of record JBAMAW010000986.1, read on the forward strand.
TTTTAATCGAACCTTAAACTGTAATTTTAGTGACATGCAGTGTTACCAAACTGCATATATGAAATGAATGAAATTAATTCGTGTATTTTTATTAAAATTTATGTTCTTCAGAATTAAGAGTACTGCATCTGAGTGAAGGTAAATATATCTATTTTGCATAAAGTACTTACATATATGAAATGAATGAAATTATTTTGTGCATTTTCATTAAAATTTATGTTCTTCAGAACTAGCCAAGATGGTTCTGAGATTTGCATTTTGCCGAATGTTAAACCGAGATATGATAAGCCCGGACGTATGACCAATTCCTTAAAGAAGTTTCAGACCTTTATAAACAGCGTTCGACGCATGAAGGATGCCAAATTATTCTTGGATCCTGTGCATGCGATTAACTGTTGCGCACCGGACTATTATGAGGTTATTAAAGAACCAATGGATATTGGCACAATTTCACAACGTTTAAAGAATAACTATTACTTTTCGGTGACAGAGGCATTTAATGATTTTCAGCAAATATTTAGAAACTGCTTCAAGTATAACAGGAAACATAGTGAATGTTACGATTGTGGTCTGCGGTTGAAGCTAGTTTTTGACCAGGACATCTTAACATACCCAGAGGTAGAGGAAGAGTACCTGACAGTTGCCCAGCGTCGTGAACGGGTGCCTAATAAGACAGAGTTGCCTTTGATCAAAACATGGAATATACCAATCCCACCATACAAGGACACTCCAAAAGCTATCAATTTACGTTGGAGGCAACGGTTGAAGTACCGATAAATGAAAGAATGGAGTTGCTTGAGGATGTTAAGCGTACAGTAGATGAGCTCGAGAAGATGGACCACATAAGGAAGAAAATTGAGAAAATCCGTAAACTAGAAATGGAGCTGAAAGAAAGAGTTCTTGAGGAAGACCTTGCTTTGTCAGAAGATAGTTCTGAAGAGAGTGAAACTGAGGAGAACACATAAGATGATTCATTTCTTATTTTCGTGTTAGAATTTGAATCAAATATGCATTTATATATGATACAAATTCTCTTCACACAAAACACAAAAAAATGTATGTAATGAAATGATTTGATGGATGGTATTACTTTGATAAAAATAAATTCATAAATTCTCTATAATTTTTAAATTTATAATTCCTTGTTTTTTTTTTTTTTTTTTGTTTTTGTGTGAAAAAATATTAAGTAAATACAAGAAAAACTATACATCATCATACAAATGAAAGTAGTAAATTTGATCTGTACTTAAGCTCTACTACCACTAATAACTTTGTATCTCAAAATACTTCTTACTAGTTAACATTGTGTTTGTGTAGATGCCATTTCAATAAATTTAATTATAAAGCACAAAAATTGTTGCACTCAAGTTTATTGTTGCTACTGATGATGAATTTAAAATTAGAATTCTTGGATTTATCACTGCAAAATTTATAAAAGTCGAAATAGAGTTATTTTTTTTTTTTCTCAACTCATGAATTATTTATGAAAAAAAAAAAAAAAAAAAAAGAAAACTCGAACTGGAATTGGATAGATACTATTGTAGATGAGGAAGAATACTTAATACACAAGTTGGAAATTTGATTACTGAAATGAACACAAGCAAAACTTTATGGCTAATGAATATTTACAGTATATAGCCACAGGTTAGAGGAAAAGTTGAGTTAAGATAATATAGAATAGAGTTTCAGAGGTTTGTTCATATGGTTAATTGCTTTTTAAATTTATTTATTTTGTTTTTGAAGTGAAACTTCTTTAGCGAGGTGCAAGTCAGTTCCAAAACGTTATGTTAATCAAATGTTATATTGCGTTGGAGAGACGTTGAGATAAAAAATGCTTTAGTAATGTGTGTTTTTACGAAGAGCGTACGAAGAAGTGGCCGAATGACCGAGCGAGTGTCTTTCGCGAAGGGCTACTTGTGTTGTTGGTGCTGCTGTTTGTTTTGCGTTTTGTGTACAATATAATAACAGCAACCAAAGACTATGACTTTGCTTGGGTCGTTGTTGTTGTTTGGATTTGTGCACAATATAACAACAATAACCAAAGACAATGATATTGCTTGTGTCGTTGCCGCTGTGTTGCTGTTATTTTTGCTGTTTGCTTTTGTTCACAACATATCAACAAGAATAACACACCTGCCCGCAATTACAACTGTTGCTTTTTCGCTCTTTTCTGGAATCATATTAGTGCTCATGGAGAGGAAGAATTTCATTCATGCTTTCCATTTATGCGCGTGCCCTACACGACACCGATCTTGCATAGTACATGTCGTGTGCATGTCGCTGAAGCTTTGCTGTTGTATGACATATACAATAAATAAATATGTTGTTTGCCCCAATTATTTAGATAATTTTTTTTTGTTCTTTTTTTTTTTGTATTTATTTACCCAAAAAATTTTATTGTAATACAATTTTCTTAATTTACTTTTTACAGATTTTAGATATACTTATATATAAAACTTTACAACTGAAAAATTATATTTTGTTTACTTAAAGTATATTTACATAATATTTATGAAATAAGGAAAAAGGGGGAAAAATCTTAAACTAACTTAAAAAGTAACTAACAACTAAACTATTGGCACTTAAATTCTATAATGTTTACTTAGAATGAATTGCGATCATAAAAATTTGAGTTGTATTGAACTATTTTTTCCTGAATGGTTTTAAATTTATCTTTTTCATGTAATCGGGTAGTGGAAAAGTAGAATGGTAAATTAAGTAACCTGAGACCCATATACCAAATTTGGGGTGAATATCGATTTGAAAATAATGAGTTTATTGTCCAGTGAAAGTTTAGATTTTCGGTTTTTGAAGGGATAAAGTATACAAATAGTTTTGTTTATTTTATCCAGAGTAAATAATAAATGAAAGGTTTTTGTCTAAGTGTAATCCTAGATATCGTAAGCTATTAGTCCAATAGATATCAGTATTATTAATATTTAGGTTAAAATTGGGCAAGTGAATACTTTTCCTCCGCCTTGAGAAGTAGATGACACTAGTCTTGCTAATATTTAACAAATTTTTCCATTTTTTTAGTATATATCCAGGACTGTTAAAGAGTTTTGAAAGCTAATGTGTATATCTGCAAACTTGTTGCCCGTACGGTAAAGTCGATACAATGCAGTTTTCAAAACTAGGTAAATCATAGGTGTACACATGAAATAATATCGGACCCAATACTGATCCCTGCGGAACCTCAGCAATAATGTCCTTGGTGTGCGATTGAATTCCTCTTAATCCGACGAAAAAATGTCGGTGGGTGAGAAAACTTTGCACAATTTTTGTAAGGTAAATAGGCGTATTTACAATCATCAATTTGTGTACTAGGCCGTCATGCCGTACTCTATCAATAGCTGTCTAAAGTAACCAGACCCATTGACTTCTTATCTTGCATATTCTGATTAATAAAACGTTTAAGCTTGAGAAGAGGATTAATGCAACTCATATTGTGCGTGAAACCAAATTGAGTCGCAGGTAAAATGGAATGTGCTGCTAGATGCACATTCAGTTTCTGCCGTACGACTTTTTCAAAAATTTTTGAGAAGCAACATAATAAGCTGATAGGACAGTAGTTTTCAGGCGAGTCAGGTGATTTCCCTGGTTTAGGAATGGCTAAGATTTTTGCAGTTTTCCAAGATTTCGGGAAATAACCAGTCTGAAGGCAATATTCAAAAAGATGGAAGCAAGAAAACGGGTAACACTAAGTGGTAATTTTTTGATAGTAATGTTAGGAATATTGTCCAAACTTGGAGATTTCTTCGTTTTAAATGAGTGCATTATATTCTCAGTATCATCAGATGATACAGATGGTGGATGAAACAAGTGATGCTTGTTAAGTTCACTCACAGAAGCCTGTATATTGCGCATGGTTATGCCGGTTGAAAGATACTCAGACAATTCGTCTTTTTCTTGAAAAATATCTCCAAGTATATTGGCTTTTTCTTGCCTAGTAGAGAAAAGTCTATCATTGTATACGAAGCTTGGTACAAATTGCTCTTGGTTTTTAGTTAATTTGGCTATTTTCCAAAAACTTTTCGAGTGTCTACCTAGATTCATCCCAAGTGATGTTATTTTGAACAGATATTTACAATTGGAGATTAATGTTGGGAAACGCAGTTTGGTAACACTGCATGTCACTAAAATTATAGTTTAAGGTTCGATTAAAAAGTCTCCATTTAGCTTTCGAGTACATAAGAAAGGTCTTTCCATCCATATTTGGCTTGGAAGCTACCTTTGCAATTACCTGATGGTGATCTGATGCAAGGTCATTACAGGAAATCGGTTCAGTTATCAGGTTAGGAGAGTTTGTGATGCATAGGTCTAGTGTTGAACGTTTTACTTTGTAGCTTGCAGTACAATATTGTAAATTTGTCAATGTAGGACAAATCATAAAGAATAATTCCCCCAAGAGTTTGCCTTACCGCAATTCAACAATCTATTTCTGCAGTTCAAGTCACCACTTAATATGTAGCGACCACTTATGTTTTAAAATTTAATGAAATCTAACTTGAAACTGCTTTTTTGATGGTTTTTGTCATTCGTGCATGTTCTATTTAGACATTTTGCCGACGACCCAGGAAAGTAAGCAGAAAACGATTTAATTTTGTTAAGTCTTCTACTCCTATATTTTCAGTCAAGTGCGTATTTACATTCGGAACTTCCTTATGCTTCAGTAAGTTATTAATAGATATAGCAACATAATCTTCCCTACTTGAAGTGCGTTAAGTGTTAACTAGGTTTCGCTAATGGTCAGCGTAATTGTTCAGAAATATAAAAATCCTAAGAGTTCACAAAATAAGCTAAATTAATATAAAGACAAAGTTGCAATGCAAAAAAACGTGTAATTGGATATTTGAAATAAACAATAATAAAACTAGAGAGAAGGTTATCTTCGACTATGGCGAAGATGAAACTCTGTTCCTGGGATTTGTTTGGGAGGTGCCCTCCTAGTGGTCCGAATCGGCTGGTTCCGACAAATGTACTGTGTATGGTAAAAAGAAAGGTTCTCTAGCTCAAAAACTGAGGGATTACTTTGCATACATACAGACGGACAGACGGACATGGTTTAATCAATTCGTCTAATCGAGCTGATGAATATAAATAAATGAAACTGTATCAACTTGTAAATAAGAATAAACTTTAAGTATTCATCAGGAGTAAATTTCTGTATAGAAGCAGAATTTCTTTTTTTTTTTCAAACTTCCATAACTCAAACTTCGAACCAAATTGATATGTAATGACGTACACACAGCGTCAAAGAAAGTAATCACATTAGTTTTTTGAATTAAAAGTTTTATAATTATGTGTTAATGAACACAAAATAAAAAGTTAGTATGCAGAATTCAAGGCTTATATTTTAGGAGTCGATTTCAATTTGAAGTGTAATCAAAATCAATATACAAACAAAAATAATTCACATTAATTCAAAAAGGTCCAAATTTTAAATCTCTAATATAATATTATCGACAAATTTTGATTTTCGTCACCTTTCATTTTCATATTTTTTGGATTTACTCCCCTTCGCTAATGAAGTTGCACTTTAATAAATAGTAGTAATATTAGTATTTAGAGGGGATAGTGATTTTCAATCTTCTCTTTTTTGTTACTGTACAAAAAGCCTATTGTGACTGATATTCGGAAAAACAAATGACCACAGTATTTCATTCTGCGTTCTGATGTGATACCATTCCTACTTCTAATCATTGAATGGCAATTGACAAAAGAAATTATTGGGAAGGTCGAAAACAAACTCACATTATAAACTCTCAGTAAAATAATTTATTTTTTTATTTATATTCAGATTTAGCATATCATATAACAAAATTGTTAAGACTAAAATAAACCTAAGATAAAAAAAAAAACAAAAAAATTACTATAAGGAAAGGTATATAAATGGAAGCTTCTGAAAATCACAAAATAAATATATAAGTATGTATATAGTATCCTAAATATTCGTATGTATGTATATCTTATATCATAACATCATCATCAATACATCTTCGTTATTATCATTATAATTATGATCATCATTTTGTTATCAACATTTTCATTGTTCAATTTTAGAATTTTTTTTAAAAGATTTACTTACTTTTAAGGAGAATAATATTATTTAAGTATAATAATAAGAAAACAAAAAAAAACTGCTTAAGATAAAACTAACGGAAGATTTGGTTTTTTTTTTTTTTGGTTTGTTACTCTTTGATTTGGTTGTTTTTCATGATTTTTCCTTATGTTTAGTAGGTCACCATCACCATCACCATCACCATCACCATCATCATCATCATCATGTGATTGATACTTTTTCACAGTCGCTCAACTACCTGTAGGATACAGTAAACTAATATGAACTAAAGTACATATGTTTACCAAGGTCGCCAGACAACAAGTTGCGCCATCTGACGTTGACGTTTACGTTCAAATATCTGATGACGTATCTTTAGTAAGATATCACGCTTTAAGCTCTGCTTTCGTTGTTGTTGTCGTTGTTGCTGCAGCTGATGATGACGCTGATCTTCATAATGATGCTGATGCTGATGCTGCTGATGATTAGCATGATATTTATTGCTATCAGAAAGTGGCTTTGGTTGAGTTGGCTGATCCCTGTAACTGCCAGATGTTGAAGCAACTTCAGTCAAACTTAAGGACAATTGTTCTTCTTGTTGCTGTTGTAGCTGTTGTTGTTGTTGTTGTTGTTGTTGTTGTTGATATTGCTGTTCCAATTCACGCTTTATAATGATTTGTCATACATAATTTTACTTAAATCAATTTCAATTCTTATTCTTATAATCAAATTCTCAGTTAGAGAGCTCACCTTTTTTATAGCATTCTCTGCAAGAAATCTACACAATTGTGTTATATATTCAGTTGAAATTTGTTGATCATCATCATGTTGTCCTTCTGGTTCTGGGTCTTGTTCATCGTCTTCTCGTTCACAATCTCGACTCAAATCGATTGCCTCCATATCTATATTTTTCAAATCACCACAATTATGCACACTTGAATATATAGAATCTAAATCAGATTTCGATTCGATTTGCAAAACTGTTTGAAATTGAGTTTTTTTGATATTGATAGTATTTGAATTCAATTCGAGATTATTACAATGATATTTCAATAAATTATATAGAACACCCATTGATTTTGATTTTATTAGGGCATTCAACAATTTTAATCACAATAATGAAAAAGAAAAAATTAAAGGAAGGAAGAAATAATATTGACAATTGCAACTTGATAATCATTCGAACTGAACTGCATTCGATGAATGCCACGCACAAACTGTTATATTAAAGTGAGGTGCAACAGTCCTTATATGCTGCTACATTACTATTTTGATGCCCTTGAGAGTTGAAGTATTCAATACAGTGGACTGGACATAGCTCAGCAGCAGAATCATGCATCAACAACAACAACAACAAAAAAAAAAAATATATCTGCAGCTCATCTCAGCTCAACTCAATTCAACGTAACTCAACTCATTTCCACATCATCATCATCATCATCAACACCAACACACCAACACCATTTGCAGCAACATTTGTTTGGTTACTCAAACTCATAGACACAGCAAACAAAGAATGAGGCCATAATAATATTGTATTGTGTAGAATTTAGATGGAGTAACTTTGTAAAAAAGCATGCAACATGTTTTTTTTTTTTTGGTTTGTTAAAAATAACAAAGGAACAAATAAACGAAGAAACGAATGAATGGACGGACAATAAAATAGGGAGAAAGTTAGTAAGTGAGTAGTGAGTGGATTATGAATTCTCATTCTCATTTTCATTTTCATTTTAACATGAATGCACAAATAATAATAATTCAAAAAGAATGCACAAGTTCGTTTATTTTTATTGTGTATGTATTTCTATCTAAATATGGTATGTACAATACATATGTGCATATGTGTGTGAGTATTGTGTATTGACACATGGTTTTCCCAGGCTATAAATAAAAACACAAACAAATGCACACACAACACATGCACACGCAAATGCTCAGATACTCCACACATGCTCACATGCTCAGTTACTGATAAAACTCAACTCAACTCAACTCAACTCATCTCAACTCATCTCAACTCAATTATAACAAGAGTAGCAGCATCAGATGCATTTCCATGTCGATTTGAGGAAGTTGGAAAGCGCGCCAAAATTATCATTTTTACACTTGAAAATATGTACATCAATCATCATTATCATGATTGAGTTTTGTAATTTCATAATTTATTTCATGAGACTTTTCTACTTTCATATGCAAAATTTCCAATTCAACTAAGATACAAAATACAAGTACATACATACATATGTATCTTTTCAAATGTAATCCTTGTTCATTCATAGGAAGAATATAATGAATTTATGTATACTATCTATGATTCCTATAGATCTAGGAAACTTTATAATCCTATGTAGATACAAAATATACATACATATGCATTTCTAGGAATATTTGCATACAATGAAATTTGGCGCCACAAACATCAAAGCTAAATTGATGTCCGAAGCACATGCTTTGCAAACGCTTCACTTTGCACTCCACTCCACTCCACTCCACCGCACTCTGCATTCACTACATTGCACTGCACTACACTATGTACATATGCACATACATACATAGATTGAGATAGAACTGAATCAAGCTGAGTTACATATGTATATAAATAGCTCCTGGGAAAAAACACTTTGCGCGCGCATTTATCTGAATTGAAGAATCTACGTGCCCCACTATAATCCCTCAATCATACAACAATAATTCAGAACAAGAACAACATTCATTCACGGTGCATGGGCGGCATTCCAAAACTTCATTGCCCAAAAAGAAAAAAAAAAAAAAAATCTCAACAATAAGATATTGTGGATTCATCGTCATAGCAATAGTCCACTTGAATTCATATGTGTTGAATATTTTACTTATTTTCCTTCTTTCTACAAAGCAACACACACACAATATTTTCAGATATGTATGTTTGTTTATTTTTTTTTTTTTTCAGTAGGTACAGTATAATCTTGATAATCTGGTTAGTTGTAAAATCAGTTAGTTATACATACATATTTTGAAAGTGTTCCCGGCATTCAAATTTAATTCTTCTGCTCAATTGAAGCTCCCGCCGTTTCTCTAATCTAATCTAATTTAATCTAATCTAATCAAATCAAAATATATAATAAACTCAGATATGAGACAAAGAGTAATTTGTTGGATCATGTAGCCAGAGCTCTATGATAATAGATGCTATCATTATTATTATTATGTTCAACAAACTGACTTTCATTGCTATTAAATTCACTAACTTCATGCAATCTCTCAACAAACTCATTAACATTATATAGAAGACAATATACAATATATCCGGGCCTATTTCAACAGATCTGTCAAGATCAATTAAGAATTATATAGATTATTATCTCATCATTGAAATTTTGTATTATAAATAGTCTCAATGACATCTTTGTCCATATTATTTGGTAGAGCAATAAAGTCTTTTGACAACATTTTTTGAAAACGTGGAATCCCCATATTCATTTTTGTCTCTAGATTATAGAGTCGAACAATCGCCTTTTTCCAAATTAGCGAGTATCACATTTATTTCGATTGTATTTTGTATTTTGTTTTATTTTTGTTTCTTATTTGCTTTCATTTTTTCTATCTTTTAATAAATGTACATATTCATTCATACTAACAACTATTGTATTTGAGTAAGTATATGTAAGTATTTGGAAAGTACTTTTCAAGTACGAGTACATTATATTATCTGAACATATCAAATCTATTTTTGTCATCATGGGAATATGAGTAACATATGTTCAACAAACCAACTGAACCAAGTGCAATGCTGTGCATACTTAGATGATGAGATTGAAGTCCAAGGCACAGACACAGGCAAAGGCAAAGGCAAAGGCAAAGGGTGTGGGTCGTTGACTACAAAACCATTGTGCCATTGTATAGAACAATCAGTTACAAATATATTTTTAATAATGTTTGTTTTGGAGGCGCTCGAATGAATTCCGACTATTTTAATGCGACACACAATTAGCCTCAGGAAACACACATCTGTATCTGTGTCTCTATCTGTATCTGGCATTAAACAACGTATGAAAATTCTTTTCCCACAATTCAAGTGGTAAAAGTAAATTAAAGAACGAGGAGGAGAATCAAAGATAAATGGCCCCAGAGACAAAATCGAACAAGTGTGCTGGCTGCTTCGGTTGTTTGTTGGTTGTCTTCATTTCAATTTTAATGCACCATATAGTATCACTAATCAATGGAATTAAATGGAAAACATATTTGAATTTCTTTCCTTTCCTTTCCTTGCCTTGTCTTTTTTTTAGAAATTTTGTCTGGTCTTGTCATGTCATGTCTTGTTTTGTGTCTATAGTTTTGCTGTTGTTATTTTTATATATCCATTGATAACACAAATATTTTATTTATTTTTAGCATTGCAAAGGAATTCATAAACAAAAACAATTTTAGTATTTTATCATTATGTTTAAAATGTGAAATGTCATAAATAAATTTTAAATTTTTTGAATAAAAATCCCCAACCTAAACCTCCTTATTTCTCCCTTTCGCTTTCTCTCTCTCTCTCTCTCTGTCTTACATATGACCATGACATGGATAAACTTACGCAATGAGTAACATATGAAAGAAGAATTTTTTTAATAGGTCAATGGAAATCGAATGTTAGATACATACTAGGACGTTTGATAAATTAGTACGAGTATATTGTATCTACAATATTTGAAATGTTATAAATCAAATAAATGTCTCCACTCCTCCAATCCTCATTAAAAATCATAAATATCCTTAATATTCACATTAATTGTCAAATTGCCAAATCACCAAGTCAAATGAAATGATAACTGCTTCCAAGGATGTATTACATATTATTGTGATATCTATATATAGTATGTATGTATGTATGTGTATGTAGATTGATGCATATTTTAACATTCATCTTCATGCTTAATAATATTGTATCATCATCATCTTTGACGGTTTCAAGGCTTTCAACGTAAACAATTACAATATAATTCTGTGGAATAATTTTGTTCAAATTTGAATGTACAATACTAGAAATATAAATAATATTGTTGTTGATATGTTGTGCAGAAACCAAACAGCAACAACAACAACAGCAACAAATTGGCATGACCTGATTCAGATGATGGTGATTGTGTTCTGTCTATTGTGTCGAGTCTGTGGAGGCGGGAAACACGAGGCTTACGAGGTAGATTTTACTCATGTAACATGCCTGAAATATTGTTTTGATAATATAATCGTTTCAGTTTTATGCCCATATGCCAATGCCCCCTCTACGTTCCTCAAGGACCAACACACATTTTAATTTCCAACACTTCACTTCCAAAATTTAATTACAAAAACCTTAGTATAATATAGAAATTATCTTATTAGTTGACACATACCTCTAGCAAATCATATTATTATATTATATATACAATATATTGTTTCTAAGCAAACCCAAAATATTTAAGTTGAATGGCTTTCTATTGTAAGGCTTTAGGGTGTAGGGCTTTTCCAGAGGAAATTTTAACGCACTTACATACCCAATTAAACCAAACTAAAGTAGTTTTAGTATAATTTATTGATCTATAAATTTAAGCTTGCATTTCTACTATCAGACGGTGCGTCAAGTATAGTACGGATCTGGAATTGCCACCACCCAAACTTTCCAACTTTGTAAAGCCCAAGCCAGATTGGGCTCGGTATCAGACAAGCATCAATACCAGTCTGCATGTAGCAGCCAAAAACAATACTACCAGCTCAGAATATCTGGCGAGATTTCTAGCGCTGAAAGAAAAGCTCGGGGATATAAATTGGCTCTACACAGATGGGTCAAAAACACAAAATAATACTGCATTCGCTGTTGTCGACAATTCGGAAAAGATCATAGTTGGGGGGTCCCTGCCATCTTATAATTCTATATTCACCGCCGAAGCCTTTGCCCTACTAAAGAGCTGCCAATTTGCTATAAAACAAAATGGGAAATTCGCTATATGCTCTGACAGCCTATCCTCGATATTAGCCATACAAAATCGAGAGCATAACGATCACACAATTCGGGAAATCCAGAAAATATGCACCATACACCACCAAAAAATCATCATTCTTTGGGTTCCCAGCCACCAAGGTATTTGGGGAAACTAATGTGCCGATGAGGCAGCCCACCACATCAGCTCTGCCCCAACATACATCTTCACACCAACCAGCTCCAGAGATTTAAAAAACCTGGTTACTCGTCATCTGCAAATGAAGAAGTTGACAGGATTGGGACAGTTCCTCCACGGGTACTCTTCCATCAACCCAAATTGCGACAAAATCGATCTTCCTACTAACTCATCCAGACGGGCATGCACAGTTTTCATTCGTCTGCGTATTGGACATACACAAATCACGCACCAAAATCTCCTCAAAGTTTCAGTTCGTCCACCATGCCCGTTTTGCGGAACTGATCTCACCGCAAAACATCTACTTGACTCCTGCCAACATTTGGAGAGCCTAAGGGTCTCCCTTTTTGGTTCCATATCCCCATCCCAACTTTGAAATACTTCTTCACCATTAAATATCTCCAACATACATAATTTCTGTAAAAAATCAAACCTTACAATGTAATCATTACATTATTATTTTACATTAAATCCCTTACAAACTATTATGAAATCGCGAGTCGTAGGCCCCAGCAGCTAGTTACTCGTTAAAATTAGTATTAAGTTTAGTATTATATATTTGATTTAATTATGATAAATACAAAAAAAAAAAAAAAAAAAATAAATTTAAGCTATCTTAGGCCAACGGCCATCCATTAACGTTTAATGAAAAAGTGCTGAGAATATCGCGATTCTCAAGCCAGAAAACAAGCTACGCTTAGCCTCCATCGAGTTTAGTCGCTGCTTCGCGAAGAAGGTATAATTCCAATTCATCAAAGCAAAGACCAAGACCACATTAAAACATTGTCACCATATTGTGCAACAAATTAACTATTTGTAGGACATAAATTATTATACAGTGATTACTGTTAGACGTTAGTCAGGCGTTTGATAAATTGTCGCACCCAGAACTGCTCTTCAAGCTGAAAAAGTTGATATATTCAATATACTAAGTACAAGTGATATTATTTCTGAATCATCTCGAATATGAGTACAAGTGGTAGCGCTGGTGTAGTTAGACATGATAGGAAAGTTCCATACAATAAACGATATGTTGATTGATTACTCCCAAATAAAAGCAATTTCTTTAAAGAAAAAAAATGTAGGTTAAAACTTATTTACAGTGATAAATAAATATAAAGTAAATACGAGTATTCTTACATCTTTAATTGTCTTTTCCTTGAAATGCTCATATTTGTGTTCATCCAGATGTTGTACGAAAACTCGGCTTCTTGGCCAAATTCAGCCAAAAATTCTTTTAAACTTGCAACTTAAGTACTCATTTTTGCCAAAAAGGAAATTTATATTTCAGCGATGAGTTTAAGGAATACAAACATGGAATATATATTGACCGCTTCCAATACTCCATTTGTATATTATTAGCTGTTTAGAAACTAGGCTAGGTGTCTTCATATTATTGTATAATAGTAAAACAATATCTTCAGCAATTTTGTTAAAAAGCTCCATTTTAGTTTCAAAAGAAGTAGTGATAAGCATAACTTAATAAAAGTGACAAAAGTTTAATTAAGTTTGACATCTTGGGGGGTGCTGTCCCCACGCACATGGGGTAGCCAGGTACGGTGTGTATACTTTATTACTTATAACAATTGATCGATGAATCAGAAACCATCAAAATTAATAGAGATATAGAGAGTGAGAGAGAGAGAGCAAGAGAGAGAGTGAGAGTGAGAGATACTGAGAGAGAGAGAGAGAGTGAGATTGAGATAGAGTGAGAGAGAAGTGAAAGAAAGAGTGAGCGAGAGAGAGAGCGAGAGATAAGTGAGAGTGAGAGAGAGAGCGAGAGAGAGTGAGAGAGAGAGTGAGAGAGAGAGCGAGAGAGAGAGTGAGAGAGAGAGTGAGAGTGAGAGAGAAGAGAGAGAGAAGGAAGAGAGAGAGAGAAAGAGAGAATGAGAGAGAAGAGAGAGAGAGTGAGAGAGAGAAGAGAGAGACAAGAGAGAGACAAGAGAGAGACAAGAGAGAGAGAAGAGAGAGAGAAGGAAGAGAGAGAGTGAGAGAGAGAGTGAGAGAGAGACTGAGAGAGAGAAGAAAGAGAGAAGAGAGAGAGAAGGAAGAGAGAGAGTGAGAAAGAAAAAGTGAGAGAGTGAGAAGGAGAAAGTGAGTGAGAGAAGAGAAAGAGAGTGAGAGAGAGAGAAGGGAGAGAGAGAGTGAGTGAGAGAAGAGAGAAGAGAGAGAGAGTGAGAGAGAGAGTGAGAGAGAGAAGAGAGAGAGAAGGAAGAGAGAGAAGGAGTGAGAGTGAGAAAGAAAAAGTGAGAGAGTGAGAAGGAGAAAGTGAGTGAGAGAAGAGAGAGAGAGTGAGAGAGAGAGAAGGGAGAGAGAAGTGAGAGAGAGAGCGAGAGATAGAGAGTGAGAGTGAGAACAGAGAGAGAGAGAGTGAGATAGAGAGTGAGAGAGAGAGTGAGAGAGTGTGAGAGAAAGAGAGCGAGAGAGTGATAGAGAGTGAGAGAGAGAGCCAAAGAGAGAGAGTGAGAGAAAGAGAGCGAGAGAGTGAGAGAAAGAGAGCCAAAGAGAGAGAGTGAGAGAGTGTGAGAGAAAGAGAGCGAGAGAGAGAGAAAGTGAGAGTGAGAGAGTGTGAGAGATAGAGAGCGTGAGAGTGAGAGAGAGTGAGAGAAAGAGAGCGAGAGAGTGATAGAGAGTGAGAGGGGGAGAGAGAGAGAGAGATTGTGAGAGAGAGAGAGAGAGATTGAGAGAGAGTGTGAGAGAGTGAGAGAAAGAGAGCGAGAGAGTGAGAGAAAGAGAGTCAAAGAGAGAGAGTGAGAGAGTGTGAGAGAGAGTGTGAGAGTGTGAGAAAGATATTGAGAGAGAGTGAGAGGGGGAGAGAGAGAGAGAGATTGTGAGAGAGAGAGAGAGATTGAGAGAGAGTGAGAGTGAGAGTGAGAGTGAGAGTGAGAGTGAGAGTGAGAGTGAGAGATGGAACTATTGCTGCTTCCAAAGAGACTACTCGCAAACTAGTTCACTAGTTGGATTAGTGTTTCATACTATTGGGTACATTTACTCTTTCATTACGCGAGTCGTAGGCCCCAGTAGCTGGTTACTCGTTAAAATTAGTATTTATTAAGTTTAGTATTATATATTAGATTTAATTGTGAGAAATAAAATAAAAATACTCTTTCATTGGTGTAGCACCTATATAAAAATTCGGAGTCATTTGAAAATTGTTTCAATATTATTACAATACAATTTTCGACCTAAATTGTTAGTAAAAATTGTCGCCTTTATTTTGTGTACTAAAATCTCAATAAATAAAAAAAGATAGTATAATTTTAGGCATCAAGGAGTTGAATAGTATTATAAGTTTGTCATGAAGTTTGTAACAGGCAGAGGGAGACAAAAAAAGAAAACAAAATATACATACATATATTCCTGATCAGCTCGATTAGACGAATTGATTAAGCCATGTCAGTCTGTCCGTCTATATGTATGCAAATTAGTCTCTCAGTTTTTGAGCTAGAGAGCTGAAATTTAAAAATATAAAATAAAAAAGCGCACTATTGTATGTAAGTTTGCATCATTTTTACTTGTATTTTTAAGTGCACCCAAACTGTTTATAAATAAATAAATAAACAAATAATAAATAAAGTATCAATTTAATAGTGTTTTATTGAGGTGTTCTATATGTTACAATAGCTTTTTGTGATTCTCGCTCACTTGCGAAACAGAAACTGATCAACTGAACATCACTTGCGAACTGAGTCTCGATTATGGTGGGCACAAGCCACTTGCTATGTTCTATAGCTTATCTAGATTACCTTTTTTTGACTGCTAAATAAACTGACTTTCTTCTGTTTCAATATTCACACAGCTTCATGTTCAAGCAATGCAATGATTAACAAAATTGTATGATTCACCTGACTTGAGATTAAATGAATTAAACAAACAAACGATAAATGAACTGTGTATGTATTTTTATTTGTATATTATATATTTTATTTTATTGAATACAATGTTTTTATTCTTATTCGAAATGTTTGTAAGTTTTTATTTAGTTTTTGCATTATTTCATTTTCCTTGTGTATTTCTTTATATTTGTTTGATGGTTTTCCTTTTATTTAATTTTTTGGTTTATTCAAGATTTCCTTTTACAATTTTCTCTTATTTTTTGTCAGTACAATTGAACTTGTTTGTTTTTGTTTTTTAATTTAATGTTTTTGCTGCTTTAATAAAAATTCTTAAACATTCTTTTTTCTACTATTTTTCTTGAAATTGCATTAATTAAGTTAAATTAATAAAAAGAAAAGCAGTCACTTTTAGAAGAAGAAGAAGGAAATATTTTCAATTTGAAAAAAAATAAGACAAGAGAAATTATGATTCTTTAAGAGGAAAACAGGAAATCATGGCACCAAGATATACAATATATATAATTTTTGTAATTAATACATTTTCTTGTATATTTTTTAATTTTATTTGTTTTTTTTTTGTTTTTTGTTTTAATTATGTACTTTTATTATTTTACGCAAAAATTGATGCGCCAAATAATAAAATTATGTAAATTTTTAAGCTACAAATATTTTATTGAATTTTATTTTGATTTTAAACCAAATTTCATTTGTTTGTTAAATATATTTAAAGTGATTTGTTTTTAATTAAAAAAAAAAAAAAATCATTGAATGAATATTTTTTTTTAGTTTTATAGTTTTTAATATTCGAAAAAATTGTATTAATTAATTTTTGGCTACGCGCATTTATTGCTGACTTGAAGCATTATGTTTTTTTTTTTTAAATATTATTTTATTATTATTTTATATATATTTATATAAATTTTTTTTTTAATTTAAAATAGGACGCAAGAACTCTATCAAATAATATTGCTTTGATATACAATTATTGTTATTATTATTATTATTTATTTATACCTTTCACACAGGATCTACTGAAATTAAGTTAATTCAACCGTGGAAACTGAGGGAATAACCAAACGCTAGGCAGCATCATACTTAGGATAAGAAAAACTCAGGCTGTGTCTCACATCAGTTGCAAAATAGACAGACAACAAGTCACCTCAACTTTCTTTACTTGCTGAAAGAACACCGACAAGATTTCTCGGAAGTCAACTCGCCTCTCTTATGAAAAGATTTAATTTATGCAGACTTATGAATATATATATATATATATATGTAAATATATATAAGTATAATCGATATGATTGGACACTATTTTCTTTGACTTTCTTATCGACTCGTTAGACGTTGTAGGACATTGCAATCAAAGCAGGAGCTCATCTTCTCCTTCAAATCAATCCAATATATAGCCAATAACATCATAAGAAGTGCTCCTCTTCTCATTTTAGTCATCTAACGTCGCCAATTATTAGGAAATCTTTACACTGCTTCTTTTAAGTCTGTGTGACATTTTGACAAGATTACTAAAAATTGGAGCCAATTTGCTAATATTAGATTGACTAATAATACTTGTATAATCATATACATAGGTTTAGTTGTCTGAGTAAGTCCTTGATTTTCTCAGATAGGGTATATGAAAGGTATAGTATAAGCATCGGTGAAACCAAAGGAAATATTTTATTTTATTTATTTTTTAATCTTTTTTGTTTTGAAATTTTGTTTTTGTTTTTTCAAATAAGCATTATAGAGGTTTTTTATTTTTAAATATTTATTTTCTTCATGTTTTTTTTTTTTGTTTTGTTGTTTTTATCAATTCAATTCAATTCAATTAAATTTCTTTTATATTATTATTGTTTTGTTTATTATTCATTTATATTCTGTCAATTTGCTATAATAATTCGGTGTATGTATTCATTGTTTATCACTTAGAAAAAGTTGAGAATTTATTTATTTATTCAATTATTTCGTTTTTTTTTTTTTTGTATTTGTTTTATTGTATTTATTATGTTTTATGTTGTTTATTATATTTTATTTATTTCTTTATTTACAATAAATGAAACATTAAAAATAAAACACATCTTCTCAAATATCATGATTATTTAATTATTTAAAGTAGTCAATTTAAGTGAAGTGTTAAGTGTAAGCTTGAAAATTGATTGTTTTCTGCATTGTGTTGCTTAGAAAATTTATTTTTATATATAATATAATTATTAATATAGTATATAGAATATAATATATGTGTATATTCAGTATATAAATATAGCGTAAGAAACAAAAAAAAAAAAAAAGAAGTAAATTATTGTAGTTAAGCTGCTTTTTAGAATTTCGTAGATACTTTTATTTTATTTTTTTTTTATAAATTTTTATATAATACTTTTGTATAATTATGTAATTATATATGTGTGTTTTCATTTAATTTTAAATTAAGAAATTTTATAAAATTGCACAATACATCATATCAAATATAAACTGAAGTTTGCCTTTATGTCTCGGATAGAGAATACAAAAAAGTTGACTTAAATATTTGCTAGAAATTTCGATTGAGATTGAGAAATATCTTTTAAATACTTTTTAAGTTTCACAAATGATTAGTCGGAACACAAAGCCTAGAATCATTTGGCAATTGACATTGGACCAAAGAATCTCAGGGATGCACGTAAATCTTTTTCTGTTTAATGTAACATTTAATATTGCAAAGTTTTGAAGTTGAAGTCATGATGGAGTACAATTCAGTTTCATTCTCTCATCTGCGGGAAAGTAAAAAAAAAAGAAGTAAACTTCTTGCTATAAAAGACTCTTCATAGAATGTGAAACATATTTGATATTATTAGCTATCTCC
This sequence comes from Amiota minor, assembly GCA_037043295.1. Classification (NCBI taxonomy): domain Eukaryota; kingdom Metazoa; phylum Arthropoda; class Insecta; order Diptera; family Drosophilidae; genus Amiota; species Amiota minor. Next base: position 141,671 of record JBAMAW010000986.1, read on the forward strand.
GGAACCATAAGACCATTGTTGCTATTTTACCCTCAATAATCTTAGATATATTTTATTGTTTTTTTATTAGTGTCTTCAATTTGATAGGTGCTTATCAAAAAAAAACTCATTATGATATCCAATTGCAAGAGAAATCTAACTCAAAGAACAAATGCCATGTCCCTGTTTTTTAGGTTAGTTTGTTAAGTTCAATTTCAAAGAAGTAAAACCTAATACGCAGAAAAAGAATAAAGAGTAAAAAATGACTGATTGCCTTCTTCACCTTCTATTCATCTTAAAAGCTTCTGAGAATGTTCAGAGGTATCTATATGTATATCATTAATTCTAGCGATGCTCAGAATTACTGCTGAGATGCTCTAGCTGAGATACTTTAAGCAAAGAATATGCACAAAGATGTCGGTAAAAAGATTTTCGCATAACATTTTAGTAGGATATTTTTTACACAAATAGCCTCTGTAAACCGGATACTTGATACATTGTGCCCCATTACAATTACAAAGAATATCGAAATCAATTTAAATAATTTAGCATTTAATTCTATTTTTGACTTTAGTATTCAATTATCTTTATAGAAGATTATTTATTATTATTTTATAAGCTTATTCTTCCTTTCACATCTTTAAGTATGTTTAAAATTTATTTATTTTTTTTTTGTTATTACATATGTAAATATAATATTTTTTTTTTTTTTTATTATTGTTGTTAAGCAATTTTTAGTTTAAGTGCAATATAGGTAAATTTATTTTCATTATTTTTCTTTGTATATAATATCGATTGTTCTATTTATTGAAAAGTATAATTTATATATGTTAAGCAGCGGTTCTATAAATTTCATATATTGTATTGTATATTTTTTGTTTTTTGTTTGTTTTGATATCTTTTGATTTTGAGTCTTTATAGTATATTTTCTATATTTTGTTTTTTTTAATAAATTTTCCCTTTTTTTCTTGATGCGCAAAAAAAAAAAAAAAAAGATACATACAATTTTTGGAAGCCAATTTCTTTTTCATATTTTTTATCTTTATATTTTCTAAAATATTTTTTTTTTTTTTTTGTATTCTTAGCAATAATAAGTTGAATAAATGTTGAGAAAGAAAAAGAGAATATAAGAAAAATATTTGTAAGAAAAATTGAATTTGATATAGAATAAAATCGTGTGTGCCAATGATGCAAAAAGCTTTCTAAGTATATTTAAGAAAAATTTCTTAATCACATAAATAAATAAATAAATGAATGGAAGAAAAACTATTGTATTTTATAAAAGAATCGGAATAAATTGATCAATCAGCTAAGAAATAAAAATCAATGCCAAAAGCTACCAAAATTTTTGTTTAATTATTCACACACCATTTTTATATCTTTCACAAAGTTCATGTTTATAGTATTTTTAATAAATCTCACCATTTAGATTTAATGAATTTTAATCCTTTTACGAATAATTTCCAAGCTAGAAACAACACATAAAAAGGAGCCTCATATAGATTATTAGATGTATGACAAAAGTATTACAATTGCAAAAAAAAAAAACCCCAAATTTTTAGTTAGAAATCCCATTCTTTTTAATATTGTAAAATCGAATAAGGGTGAAATTGTGTTCAAGTATATAAACCTACTTCTTCAACTGGCTTAGTGCAATAGTAATCCATGTTACATATGCATTTCTGGATCTTCTTCTATGAAAACTGAATACAAGCATCAACTGATACTGACTCATGATGACTATGGCTATGACTATGACTACGTTGATTCAATTTAAATATTTGAATCGAAAATAATGAAAATTATTTCAAAAGAATAGCCAAGACAAAATATTTTCCTCCATTTTTGCTTGTTTCTTTTCACAAAAGATTTTCCCAGATAATATAATACAATATAAGATAGATAACCTAAGGGATGTTTCGTTGATCTACAATTATTATTCATATGCAGAACAGACCTTCCAAAATCAAAGGGTATTAAATGGAACCCTATTATTGTACTAAAACTTCGTTGTCCATCCGTCCGTCCATCCTCCTATCCTCGTGTCATATCTCATGAACCGCAAAAGCTATTGAGTTAAAATTTTCACAGAATATGAACTTCTATCCGGGCATCAGTAAAAAGTACTAAAACTAAAAGATTTCCAAAAATTTAAATACATGAAACATATTGATTTGTATAGGAGCTATTTGCTTGGTTTATAGATGTAGATTAGAAACTTATCGTGTCGAAATTTCAGTTTGTTCAGCCCACTAGGGAGGGTACCTCCCATATAAAACCCACAATTAAAATTCAGGTTCTTATTCAAAAGACTTTTTTGTTCCATTGAGCTAAAATTTAGACCCTATAAGTTTTTAATATAGGCACGGTACATTTACTGGAATCAGTCAAATCGGACTACTGGGGGGGGAGTACCTCCCATACAAACCCCAATCTGGTAAGGAACCCTCCGTGTACAAGTGTGACTCGCATTTGCCGATTTTTTGAATTTGAGCTGAGAATTAAACTACAACTGTGAGATTCCAATAGACTATTTTGAGGGTAAATCAAAAAATTTGTAGAAGTGTGATGAGTTATGGGTATTTTGAATTTGTTATCCAACAATTTGTTATTAGCAATTCTATAAATTTTGTATAGAATTTTATCAATTTTTAGCTGTCACAGTCACCATTTCTGTGGTGGCCAATCTAAAGTCCAGACATTTTGTGAAAGATATAAAATTCTTTGGTCAAACCAAAGTTTTGCATTTCTTTCTTTTGTTTTGTTTTCTTTATATTTCGATATTTTTTTAATTGTCTTAATAATGATTTATGTTTAGATTGTTGTATATTATATAAATATGATTTCTATGTAAGTATATAAGTATTTAGTATGTATTTCTATTTATATATATATAAAAAAAAAAAAACTTTTTCTTGAGCACTTTAGTTTTTCATATGTTTTTACATATTATCTTTTTTCATTGATTCATTTTTATTTTATTTAAAAAGGATATTCAATTTAATTAAAGAACAATTTTTTTTTAAATATTTCTTTTTTTTGTTTTTTTTTTTGTTTTTATTATTTTACACAATTTTAATTTAAATTATTCATTTTCATTTTTATTTATTTTAAATTTATTTGATTTTATGTAATTTTAAGAAATAAAGCTGAACCACATATAAAATAGAAATTATTTTAGAGTGATGATTTTATTATTATAAAATTATTATTTGTTGTTGTTTTTATTGTTATTCTTTTTATTTATAAATACAATAATATTTGAAAGAACAAAGTTATTAATTTAAATAGATAAGATGGAATATAGAATAGAATTATTGAATAAATACGAGAACAAAAACCTTGAACATGTGAGCTAAATATAAATTCAACTTGAGTAAAAGATGCAAAAATTTCACCTCTAACGAGTAACACATTAATGCTGGCGTCCCACAAGGTAGTGTTCTCGGTCCGCTCTTATACGTCATTTTCACTGCTGACATACCTACAAATCCCCGCCTTATGACATTAATCTTTGCGGATGACACTGCAATCATCAGTCATTCACGCTGCCTCAAAAAAGCGACGAAACAGCTAAGTGATCACTTACAACTGGCGTATAAAAGTCAATCCGGATAAATGTAAGCACATAACATTCATCTTAAACAAGAGAGACTGTCCGTCCATCATTTTTAACAACACCACCGTACCACACTCTACTGAAGTCACCTACCTATGTACTCCTATATTTGGACAGACGACTCATCTAGCGGAAGCATATAGAAGCCAAAAAAATTTGCAAGAAATTAAAAGCCCAGTCCCTCCACTGGCTCTTAAACCCAAGATCTGGGCTTAGTCTCGATCTAAAGGTGCTACTATATAACAGCTTAATAAAGCCTATCTGGACATATGGTTCCTAGCTTTGTAACGTTAAAGTCATCCAAAGAGCCCAATCAAAAATACTTCGTTTCTTAACAGGTGCTCCCTGGTACATTTCGAACGCGAATATCCACAGAGACCTTAACGTCCCACTAATTAAAACCGAATTGGACCAAATGAAACAAAAATATCTTATTAAGCTCTCGGAATATCCTAATCCACTAGCTCGATCACTATCTTATATGAATTGTCGCACGTGCCTTCGTCGGAATGACTTTCCTGGGAGGACCACGTAACACTGGAAATTATCTTTAGCTCACCACTATAGAAACTTTTAAAACTACATTACTTCGTTTTTAAGATTTCTCAATTATTGTTAGACTTTGTGTTGTACGCAAAGTGATTCAATAAAAATTCAATTTATGTCTCAAGTTAAGGTTTTTGTTCTATGAAAATATTAAGAAATATTGTTAAACAGAGAGACGAAAAAGTTAATCATGCAAAATAGTTAAACGAGTAAGTATTATAGTTAATAATTGGAAATTGAAACAAGTAGCTTTGCAGACTTTTGCTTGGGCGCATGATGATTTTCATCGATAACAAAAAATAAGCAAATTTCAAAGAAAACAAAAAAAAAAAAAAAATAATAACAAATAAAAACTTTAATTTCAACTAAAATATCAATGGATTAAGATTAGACTAGAATCAATTTTTATTAATTTATTACTAATTAGCATAAATTTCAATTCAATTATGATTGTCAGCGCTAAACTGATTTAAATAATTTAACATTTTGCTCTAAAATTTTTCTATGTAAATTCAAATTAAAAAATACCATAATTCATACTAACAGTAAAAGTCTACAGGGCAACTTTAAATATTAAAATCTTTTAACACACAAAAAGAAAAAAAAAAGAAAAAAGAAAAAAAGGAATAAATATTTAATAAGAATAATGTGGATCGTGCAAAAGCTTGCATTCTTCATAAAATTGAAAAAAATATTTTATATATATTTATACATGTGTATGTGTGTGTATCTGTGGGTGTGTAAGTGTGAGTACAAGAATTGAATTAGTGACATAATTTTCTTCTTTTCCTTGCAATTAATGATGATGACCTTTGCACATCAACAAACTTCATCAACCAAATCATTTTCCAATTCAAATTGTACGAATATCATCTATGAATTACTTAAGTCATGTACTTAATTTGTCAAATCACATATCAAAAAAAAAAGATGACACGAAGTTAGTTTCAAAATCGATATATTGTATTTAATAAGTGACCTTTATTTGCAATTTTTTTTTTTTTTTTTTTTATATAAGTTTAATCCGACAAACCAGTTTTGGGACTGATCATCTTTTATGACATCTTAGCAATAAAAGAAATATAATTTAATGAAACTAAAGTCATAATTCATTTTAGAACCACAAATACAAGTACATATCTCGATGGAATTGTGTCAATTTTCAGTTGTTTTCTTCACTTTTTAGATTGTCAGGTTGAAAGGAGGGAGAAAGTTTCTAGGAATCTCAACATAGAGAAATTCGAGGGGACGAAAGAAACTGTATATAAACAATTAAATGCCTTTACTGGGTGGGCTATTATATGAAACCCCTTATCATCATCATCATCATCATCATCATCAACGAATTAGTAATTTTCCAAAACAGGCAAATTGGGAATTGTTTACTGAATTCAATCGGACTTGTGCCACTTGTACCTCTGCCATATCTCTCACTTTCTTTTCCACATCTATTTTTAGTTTTAAGAATATTGTTGGAATAAATTTGGCAGTTGCAACTGAAACGGACTTATAATTTTCTTTATTGTTGTTGGTGTCCCCAGGGATTATTCTGGAAAGTGATCATTGCGGAGATTGGTGAATTGAATGTACTAATAGTCTTTACAATTTTTCGTTTTTCGATTGTTGATTTCATTAATGCGCAGCATTCTCCTACTTAAGACAAGCAAAACATTTGACATTCATATGAAAAATTGATATTACTTTTGTTCTAACAAAAAAAGAAATTTCTTGTTTAGCTTAAGATTATTCAGATGTTTCATGATAATTTTAACTTGTCCTCTGTATGTATGTGTGCATGTGTTTGTATATATTGGTATTAGTATTTAATTCTTGATAGAATTTTTTGTTATAAATCTTAAACAAAAAAAAAAAAAAAATGAATAAACAAAATAAAAAAAATTTTTTTTTAAAATAAAAAATTATAGAAAAAATTATAAAAAAACTAGGAATAAAGTTAAGTAAATTGCAGATGCTTAGAGGAAAAAGATCTACAATTTCAATTATTAATCCTCATTTCTTTTTTGAATTGTTTTTCCAATTTTGTTTTTTTTTTGGTTTGGTTTCTTCAAAAATTCCAACTAAAAATTTTATGTAATTTAAATTAATTTTTATATATTGTTTTTCGATTATTTGTTTTTTTGTTTTTGTTTTATTTTTAATTTATTGCTTGTTTGTTATGAATAGAATCAATAGAAGCATTTCAATAAAAATGCCATTTTACTTTTAGTTTTAATTATTTCATTATTTTTGTTGACTCAATGCAAATGTCTTTCTTGTATGTGTGTATGTGTGTGTGTATGTAGGAGTGTTTGTGTTTATGTGAGTGCGTGTGTGTGTATTAATTATTAATAGAATATAATATATTTTTTTTTTTTTGTAATAATAATTGTTAGTTTTTATTATTGAAATATTTGTTTTTTTTTTTTTTTTTAAAGTAATTTATCAAAGCGATTTGCATTAGAAATATTTTTACTCTTTCTCTTTTGTTTTTGTTGTTATTGTTAAACTAATTTACTCATAGATATTTATTTTCCATATTTTATTCCATTTTTGTGTTTTTAGTTTTTTGAGGACTTACAATATTTCAATCCAATTTAATTTAATTTTTAATTATTTGAATTCCATTCAATTCCATTACATTTTATGTTTTAATTTCCTTCGAACTTTTATTGGATTTAAACATTTTCTATTATTTAAATATTTAAAATTTTTCTTTATTTTTTGTTGTGTAATTTTTTTTTTTTATTGTTTTGTTATGCAGCCAATTAGCAAACCAATTTAAGTTAATTTGTTAAATATTTTATTTTGTTTTAAATTTTGTTTTATTAATTTTCTTAATTTGCTTTTTTTTTTTTCATTTAATAAATTTTTTTATTTTATATTTTAAATTATGCAATTTCATGATTAACATTAACATTCTCATCGTTATTATCATTCTCATTAAAATCATTAGCATTATCATTCTCATTTTCATTCTCATTACCATCATAATCATAATCAAAATCATCATTAGCATTATCATTATCTTCATCATTATCATCATCATCATGTTCATGCTTTGGTTAATCACCACCTAAACTTAACGCCTGAACTATACGTGGATCAGCTTTACTACCCTCACGAAACTCTTCAAGCGTTAGACGATCATCATGATTCTTATCCATTTGATCGAATATTTTATCAACGCGTTTTTGTGGCGTATTCTCGTCCTCCGTTTGCGGTTGTTGACCCTGTTAAGTAAAACATAAAAATCCAACATTATAAAAATGTATAAAACTTTTTATTTACAATATGATCGATTCACTTTAACAAGGGAAATAACTTTTTTCCTAAATTTTATTAACGTTTTTGCACACTTCTTCTTATTAAACTCAGACATCCCCCCTCCACAAATGTAGATTTAACAAGTTATATATTTTTTTTTTTTTTTGGAATATCTTTTACACATTTATGAACTCAGTTTACATGAGTAGATCTAGTTTAATAAATGCGTTTTGCAAGGATTGACAAAATAATGATTAAAGGAAGGGAACTGTCTTTGACTCAAAAGGACACACTGCATTGGCCAATCGAAAATAGCACGTAAAAATTTCAGTTCAATAGTCTAAAAAATGGGCCAAGTGCGAGTCAGACTCGTACACGGAGGGTTCCGTACCAGATTGGTGTTTGTATGGGAGGTACTCCCCTAGTGGTCCAATTTGACTGATTCCAACAAATGTACCGCGCCTATATCAGCAATTTTATAGTGTCTAAATTTCAGTTAGTCCAAAAAGCAAAAAAGTTTTTCTATAAGAACATAAATTTTAATGGTGGGTTTGTATGGGAGGTACCCCTTCTAGTTGACCGATTTGGCTGATCCCAACAGATGTATAACGTTATGTCAAGAACTTATAGTTTCTAAATTTCAGTTCGATAGAACGAAAAACACAAAAGTGCTTCTAATAAGAACTACAATTTTAATGGGGGGTTTGTATGGGAGGTACCTTCCATAGCCATCCGATTAAACTGAAATTTCGGCAATAAAAGTCTCTGATGTATAGCTACCAACCATGCAAATTTCAAGATCGTGGGATTGCTGGATCGTATAGCTGGCATACAAACCAGAATGTTTCTTGTATGGGGACCCCTTTAAGTTTTTAAAAATATTTTAGTTTTAGTATTTGTTGATGATGCCCGAATAGAACTACACCTTCTGTGAAAATTTCTCTAGCTATTGCGGTTTATGAGATATGACTCGAGGATTGACGGACGGACAACGAAGTCTTTGCAATAGGGTTCCTTTTGGTAGCCTTTGGGTCCGGAACCCCAAAAAGAATATATTGAACGATGTGGGTATGAGAGCAACGAAATTTGAAAATACCCGACTTCTGGGGAAGAGAATGAAGGAAAATCCCGAATATAGCGATAAAAATAAAGAAAATTGAACAGAATCCAATTGATCATGTGTCATATCTGTGGATGAGTCCAATTTTTAGTACCACAAACTAAGAAAAATCAAAAATACTGAAACTATGTATTAACACTATTATATCCGCCACATAATCTCACTAAGATGTTTCTAGAAATATCGATACATATATTGAAATTGATTTAAGTTAGAACTTCATAAGGCTAAATGATGTATATATTTCCCAATATCTAAGCAGGTGAGAGAATTCTTAAGTATCATGTCCAGGTGAGTCCCAGACTGAATACGAAGATAAAATGACAGTTTACAGTTTATGAATAATGGCATCTATGCACTTCTCAAACGGGCTGGTGGCCACAAGGTAAGCGAAGATTATTCAGCAAAATAATGAACAAAAGTCTACAGTTAGTTCTCAGAGCAACAAATTCAATTGAAAATCTTTGATCTAAGGATTATAGATCTTGTATTATGAGACTTCACAAAATGTGTTATATATGACAAATATTTCGTCAATTTTGCAAAACCCTGTGTTCATCAAATGTAGCTGAACCAATACCAAGACTTGATACTGGATATGACATCTATGGTAAACCATATAAAGATGAAGAGCTATTAGCCAATTTAAAAGTTAAAAAAATAAAAATATTTTGAACTTTGCATTCTTTCGGTTATTTCTTAGATTGAGCAAGAAATTTAAAATGTTAACATCTATTAAGTTTTAAAGATATTTTTCTAAGCTTGAAAGTTTTTGAAATTCTCTTTGCTGGATTCTTTCATGTCGTAGTAAGGGGGCGCAATTGATGTAAGGATAGTGAGAGTAATATTGGTGGTGGTAGGCCGCGTTATCGGTAGGATTGAAGGGAAATTCCACAATATTGGCCGGTATGTTATATGTTATTTCATCCCATCTAATCTTATAACACAATTTTATTTACATTTCGATAGAAGTTTTGTTAATAGAAAAAATAATAATAATAATTTAGTTTCCTTTCAATGAGTTAGAGAAAGAATATTGTAAAAAATTGATAAGAGTATTGACAGTAAGTGCCATGAGACAAACATTGCCTTAGAATATTGGCCAACAAGGCTTTTAATAATAATTTCAAATATTTTCCCATTCCAATTATTTATAAGTAAAACTATCATTTCGAAAAGACTTTTTTTCTCTTCCAGTTTTGAATTTAAAAGGAAATTATTTTCAATGCTTGAAAGTTAATGAAAATTCTAAATAGATAAATTTTATAATTCAATTATATTATCAAATACCAATCTTCATCTATACTAAGTACTTACCACCATCTGATAGATTGCATCAACAATGTTATACATTTCTTCTCTCGTTATATAACCATCATTGTCCACATCATAGAGACGGAAGGCCCCTAGTTTGTAAAAAAATACGAATTATATGAAATATAGTTACTATTCCTTTTCTCACTATCGTCTATATTGTTTTACATATCATGCAAATACTTAAATTAAGTTAACTTACAATGTAATTTTTCATCCAAATTGCCACGTGATGTTATGGAGAGCGCCCGAATGAATTCCTCAAACTCAATGGCGCCATCCTTTTTGAAATGATATTTAAAAAAAAATATTGTTTTTATATTTGTTCCAATAAAAAAAATTCTTAATACAAAACGTACATTATTTTCATCGAAGACACGAAAAACAAGTGAAGCAAATTTGCTGGGATCTCCTTGTGGGAAAAACTGTTTGTAAATTTTAATAAAACCCTGCAAAGACATAACAAACAAGAAGAGAACAAAGAAGAAAGAAACGAGAAGCATTGGAATAAAGGAGTAAAGAAGGAGTAAGAAAATATAGAGAAAAAAGTACAGGGCGTGAATTACAAATACATACATACATAAATATTTCATTCATTGTTGTTTTCATTATTAAGTTGTAAACACTTTACACTTTGGTATGAACGTACGAACAATCATTTCAACATTTCAATTGTAAAACAACAACAACATACAACAACACAATCAAGAATCAACAATAGCAACAACAACCATTAACAATTATTTATATGTCTATGTACTCTTATTTAACACTATGACTTGCTGAAATACAAGTACAAGATACAAAAACCTAATAAAAATTTCTATACACAACTTCATAAAATGAACATCATTTATGAGTTCATTTTACATATTGTGTTTCTTTCACTATTATTAGGTAACATCACTTAAAGAGGATATTCGAAACATACTTAATATTGTAGTCTAGAGAGAGATAGGGAGATACTTTATAGAATCTATTCGGTGTTAGGCTTTACAAATTAGAGTATTCTAGGAAACACAATAACTTCTGTTATAACCGTTCGATTTGAATTGGCAGAATTGTCACTTGGTTCAGTCGATAATTTCTTCAATTACCACGTGAACAAACCTTAAAAAATAAATAATATATTTACTAACTTGAGCAGATCACTTTAAAGATCAAATGAAATGAAATTTTTTTCTAAGGATGCCTGCTTAAATCAACACCTAGTATTTATTCTTTTAAAGACCTCGTCTAATGAATAGTGGTTGCAGATCAATCGATTAATCATTTAAGGGGGTATTCTGGTCTAGAAAATTGAAAAAATCGATTTTTTTTGGCATATTTTCAAAGCTTAGACTTTCAAAAATATGCTCTTAAAAGAATTTTTAAAAATTCGAAATATTTTGGGAGATACATCGGATTTTGTGACGTGGCATCTAAGCCGGCCGAGCGGAGTGATCACACAATGAACGGCAGACTTGAGGATTATATATATATATAATACATGTGCACTTTTAAATTTCCATATAAAAGGCAATATTATCATCTGAGTTATTCTACTGGAAATCTTTCTCAAACTTCAAACGCGTTTTTCTCAAAACTCCTGTTTTTGAGGTGGTTGACACGATATCTCAAGTTCTATCCGAGCGATTCCTTTGAAATTTTGTGAGAATCTTCTTTATACATTTCTTTATCGTTTTACCCTTGGATTTTGAAAATTTTTAATGCCAAGTATTTTTAAAAAATTCGTAAAGATCGAAAAACAGGGGTAAAAAAAAAATTTTTTCTCAAGTGGACGCCATTTTGTAAATTTCCTTTTTTTTTTTTTTGGCTGAGGCAAAAACGATAGCGACATCCTTACTAACTGAGAATTTTTTTCCTTGTTTGATTTAGATCACTACAAGGGTTGGAATCATGTCAACCAGGGATCACCCTTTGAATGGCAACCCCCACTTCACCAGCCTGTCATTGGATGAATTTGTGACTTTTTTCTTTTTTATATTTTTTTTATATACTTTAAAAATCAATAAACATTATATAAAAAAATGGATGCTAAAAATGTTTTTAATTTTTTTTTATCCTAGTTTGAAAAATACCCAAAAACTAGGGCTCTAGACCAGAATACCCCCTTAAGTATATGCATAACATTTACTAATCTTAATCCTTAGTTTTTGAGATATTAAGCTGAAAATTCCCTAGTCTGTTTAAAAGTGTTGACCTTAGTCTTTATACAAATCAAGGTGAGAATGAGTATTTTGAGCATTTTGATTAGAGATCTTAGTATTACCTTTCATCAGTAATCCCAAGCAAAAAATTACAAGAATACAAAGGACAAGAAATCGGATAAATATAGTATATTAACAAGGGGGAACTTATATAAAAAAGCATTACCATATAAAGTATGTTAAGTAAACCAAGGCAACTTTCATTCTTCCTTTGTTTGTTTTGAAGCTCTAGAAATCTTAAATGTGTATAATATTTAATACAATCGGAACAATCAGATAACTATTTACATGAATATATATAAATATAGTGTAAATTGGACAATTTTTATATTCTATCTAATGCAGATTAGGCAGGGGCTTGTAATATATGATAAATGGAAAAGTTAAGTAAAATAGTAGGGTGAATTTACTGAGAAAGTTTCATTTCTCAGCATTTCCATTTAAAGTAAAACAAGGAAAGTTTGCAAAGGCCCAATCGGGCCTGCAGTGATGAGGCTGATGAGGTGACTAGTTCTAGTCCTAATCTCAATATTGAAAATACAATATAAGCATTAACATTTTCCTTTGTTCATTAAAAACTATAGAATTTAGTGAATCTGATATTGTCGGAATTGGAATTGTCGAAATAAATTCTATATTCTATAAATTTATAGTTCGAACAGAATATTTAATTTTATTGTACCATAGTGTTTCCTTCCATGTGAAAGATAAAGAAGAATTAAAGCTTCGGTGTCACCGAAGATGTAGTTTCTTTTTTTTTTTTTTTTTTATATTTTATATCTAGATACATTTTTGCATGTTGTGTATGTTGTGTGCGTGTTTAATGAAACTTACATGCATTAAGATTGACACACAATGATCCTGTTAAATGCATGACAATATGTACAAATATAAAAAAATACATTCATGTACTGGTTTTTTGTTGTTTGATTTTATTGTTTTATATGTTTATTTTTTGTTTGTTTTATGAATGAATCTAAAGAAAAATAAAAATATTCATGCGATTGTCACTAACTTTATTACAGTTGTTACAGTCATTGTTGTCATTGCTATTGTTGTAATTACACTCATGGGAAAAAAATGCTATAAAATTTGAATGGAAAATTGTAAAACCAAAAAAAAAAATTTTAAATGAAAATGAAAAAAATATTACAATAACTACACAGCAATATTGTTCAAAACTTTTTGTTGTTGTCATTCTATTATCTAGTAAAACTTTAGTATGAACACATGATACAACAAGATACATTAGTTGGAGATTAGGAGAATGAATAGATAGATAGATAGATACAAACATCCTTTCACAGTTTCTTAGTATGCATAAATGTGATAACAAACAAACTAAAAGTTGTTTTTATACTGTAAAAGTTAACATACTATGTAAGCAAGAGATTAAATAGATAATAGAGATTACTGTTAATTGAGTTTTTTTATGAATTTTCTTTTTTCATTTCACATTTATACCTTTCACATAATAGAAAATATAAATATATATATAATTTAGAAAGTAAACATTTGACCATAGGAGAGAGGTCAAACTACTGCAAAACTAAATATAAACTGGTATTTATAATCATCAGCATTAGTCTCTATATAGATTGCAATATAGCCTCAACATGAGTCTCAAACGACTTCAAAGGGGACTTTCATAAGATTTGATTTGGACTATGAATTGAATTTAATGCACTATGATGATGAGTTCACAATTTCTATGCGCTCTGCTCGAAAATTGTCAATATTTGAAGGTTATCACTTAAATAATATACAATAATAAAGATTAGAAGTATCTATCTACTTGTCATCTATTTCTTTGTTCATCTACAAACTAACCAGTAAGCTTTATAGTTCATTTATATATTCAGCATATTCTTAATGATTCCCTTTTTTTGACGAAGACGAAGAAGATTGCAATTTAATATTTCGTTTGTAATTATAAATATTAATTTTTGTTCATATAGATGTATTTTGTTTTTCTATATTATAAACACTTATGTGACAACCCATTTTGGAGAATCAAACAATATTTTTATCTGTTACACAATGTATAAAACTTATAGTGAATTCACATCAAAGTGATTTATTGAGAATCGATTTTGCGTTTATACCAGCGATTCTGATTCTTGAACAGCTGTTTTTTGTTTTGCTTATATATACATGGTACATTGCGTGGACGTTGTGCTAATTTCAAACGTAAAATATATGAAAACTACATTATTAAGAACAATTTGCAGTTTGTGCAAGTAGTTGTTACCACTCCCTTCATAATTTATTAAAATTATAACAAAACATTTACAATTTGAAATTAATTGACATCAACATCAGCTGCTTTTGTTTTGGTTTGAAAGAAAAAGAGGAGCGGAAGTCTGTCAAATGACAGTTCCGATCGGAAATTACCGAAAATTTTAAAAAATATTAGCAGAAATTTGCCAGCCTTGTTTCCGATTCCATTGAATTGAATCTACCAGAATCGATTCACATTTTACAACAAAACCGAACATTTTTCCATGTGGTTGTTGTCCAATTCAATGATCGAATCAACAAAGAATCGATTCTTGCTTGTTATAAATTTACTATTAGAATGAAAATTTAAATCGCAATCTTATCTTATCTTGTCTCTACAAGGCTGTCATAGTTGGGCATAGTTTTAATTTTGGCTCATGACTTTCCTTAAAGTTGAATATTACAAATCGATCAATTGGATAGAAATTAGGGATATTCAAAACAAAACACATTGCCCACCGAATATCGATGAAAAATGTGTTGAATTGTTTAAAAAAAAATTATTTGGAAAATTTAATAAATGTCGCATTAGTTTTCATAGAGTTTTACCTTAAAAGAATTAAAATTTACAATAATTTGAAACGGAAGACTAATCTTCTTATAAATAAAATAATTGTTAGTCGCGCATGCAATGGAAGATGCCGACGTTTCATTGTTTTTGTCATTGGGATGCTTTTGAGGTAACTTTAAAATTTCTTAGCTTTGCTGATTCTCATGTAACACGGAAATGTGCTAGAGAGCAATTAAAATGGTTCTCGATCCTTTAAATCGCAACCGCTCAATCTAGACAACCTTCTCCAAAAGTATATTTCTCTACGTCCCCAAAACAATCTAGTTTTGCATCCATGGGTCATAATAACAACTAGAAAAGTACCTTTGTTAGTTGGATTTCAGTTCCCAAATTCATTTCCAAATTGCATGTGAACTTGTCCCTTCTATAACCATAAAAATAAAACAAATATATTGTTATAGACCCCTTGTGATCAGGCTTAATTACTGCATATGAGCAACTTCGACTGTAAACGATCATCAATGTACGATTTAATCTTTAGATAGAGAAACCGTTGTTGGTGCCAGAGCTCCATTCATGCCACAGTCCTCTTATGTTTTGGTGAGTTCTAGCTATTTTGCAGATCTTTGTGTTATTTCATCATGATAAGACCGTCATTTAATATTATTAGAGTGGGGTAATACTGTCGAATGAAGAGCATGGAAAAATAATGGCATGCAAGAGGTCTAGACTGGACAAAAATGTATACAAGTCGACGCGTTATTCGAAATATTTTCTGGAATATATCTATATATCTATATGGTATTAAAGCCAATTGGCATGAAACTGGTGGTGCTATACTCTTATCTAAATACATAGGAGTAAAGCGATATATGTAAAATAAGAATGGAATCTTAAGGGCCTAGATGGTTTCAAATTCTACTAGATGGATCTCATAATTTTTTTGGCATCTCCGTAATGGTGAGGGGCACTTTTAACATTGAATAACTAATCTAAACTAGTATCTCTATTTCCTTATTTTTAAGATGCTACTGTTAGGATATTCCAGTCATGCATTTTTTTTTTTGTTTTTACTATTTTTTCAACCACAATAAAAATTTTTATAGAATCAGATAACAACAATGGATCTATTAAAGGAGATCATTTGAATGCATATACATTTCCTTTTAATGTGAAAGATATAAAAATCTTCGTTATAAACGAAGTTCTATCCATTATTTTTTCTTTTCTTTTATTTATATATTATTTTCTTTATCTTTTAGAATAAGATTTTAACATTGAATACATTGAATGATAAACAATGATAAACTTATGTAGTATGAACTCATAGTAGGATAAAAGATAAAGATAGAATATAAGTTTAAACAAAACATACATAAAATATTGAAAGTGTTTTTTTTTCTTCTTATTTTGAAATTTATTAAAAATTTTTCTTTAATATGTGGTTTGCAGATTTTTAGAAGAGTTTAGAAACTTTACTTACTTGTTCCGTGAGTAAACCATTCGGACAGTCTTTAAGAAAACCTTTGTGCCTGTGTGGTTGTATATAGATATTTGTGTATATGTATTTGTGTGTGTGTGTGTAATTAAATGTATAATAGATATATATATATATTTTTTTCAGTTATAAAATGAAATGAAGTGAAGAAAAAGAGTTGACAAGAGTTCAGAGTTGGGAAAGAAGAGAGAATATATAGTTCAGTTAAGTTAAAAGAAAGTAAACCAATTTTGAAAATACAAACATAAAGCAATATAAATAAGATATAAAGTATATTCTAAAATTAAAACAAAATCGCATTCCATTATTTTGTATAAGTTAGTTTGTATCACTAAAAATCACTAAGAAGCAATCCCTAATATAATTGTGACTAAAATTGTAGTTTCTGTATAATTTTTTTTGCTTTTTCCTTTTCTAATTTTCAATTACTATTTTGTTTGTGTTTTGCTCTAAAGCGTTTTATTATTATTATTTATTAATTTATTATAGTTATTTCATTTAATTGTTGTCCTTTTTGTTTTATAATTTTCATTTTAGCACTTTTAATTAAAGTGAAACTAGAACCAGGATAATTTTCTAGAATTAACCTTTTTTTTGTTTGTTGCTAAACAGGCAAGAGAAAATTTGTTAAAAAAAAAAAAAAAGTAAAGTGGAAAAATTTAATGGGTAAATTATTTTGGATTTTACAATGTGTTTTTGTTTTGTCTATTATTTTCTATTTAATTTTAATTTTTCTAAATAATTATGTATCATTTTTGCATTATTCATGTTCACTTACCATTGTCGAATTTCCTTTTCTGTGACTGCAATTAAAAAGAGAAATGACAGAAAAAAAAGTTTAAAATTTTAATTAAATATTTTGATTATACATTGCGTATACATTATTTTTGCATGTTATACAATATCACGCGAGATATTTGATATATCTGCGTGCATGTTTTCTCTAACATTTTTTTAAGGCATGTACTATTGAATAATTTGATTCAAAACTCATGGTCACAGATTTAAACGTGCCATAATTATAAATATGTAATATGCAAATGTTCTTAAAAAGTCGTGGGCAACATAATATTGGATTTCATTTATATCAATAGCGAAATAACCGAAGGAGGCAAGCAATCCTCCAGAAATTATATACATTACATATATTTATACAAACTTTCCATCATCGAGTTATTTGTAGTTATGTGTTAACCAATCAAGTTATGTGCACATTTTAGGGAAAAGTCATAGTAAAAATTTCTCTTCTCTTCTCTTCTCTTCTCTTCTCTTCTCTTCTCTTCTCTTCTCTTCTCTTCTCTTCTCTTCTCTTCTCTTCTCTTCTCTTCTCTTCTCTTCTCTTCTCTTCTCTTCTCTTCTCTTCTCTTCTCTTCTCTTCTCTTCTCTTCTCTTCTCTTCTCTTCTCTTCTCTTCTCTTCTCTTCTCTTCTCTTCTCTTCTCTTCTCTTCTCTTCTCTTCTCTTCTCTTCTCTTCTCTTCTCTTCTCTTCTCTTCTCTTCTCTTCTCTTCTCTTCTCTTCTCTTCTCTTCTCTTCTCTTCTCTTCTCTTCTCTTCTCTTCTCTTCTCTTCTCTTCTCTTCTCTTCTCTTCTCTTCTCTTCTCTTCTCTTCTCTTCTCTTCTCTTCTCTTCTCTTCTCTTCTCTTCTCTTCTCTTCTCTTCTCTTCTCTTCTCTTCTCTTCTCTTCTCTTCTCTTCTCTTCTCTTCTCTTCTCTTCTCTCCTCAGCAGATCACTGCATTAAAATTTGTAGAAACTATGATATGTAGGTTTTTTTTTTTTAGGATTGATGTTTAGCGAAGTTTTTCATCTTTACTTGTAAACTTCATTTTACACATAAGATTAAAAAACGGTCAAAACGATAGAGTGGAAAAGGAGAATTGGTTTCCAAGAAGGCAAAGACACAGTTCCATCTGCAAGTAAGGTTATGGCATAATTTTTATGGGAAAGTTTTAATTTTAAAGTGCAAGTTAATTCCTCATAGACCTGATGCTATTATCCAGATTTGGCCCACTCGGATTATTTTCTGTTTTATAACAAACCATTATATCGCTGGGAAAACTGTCCGTGAGAAATTACAATTACATATTTATCATTTATGATGATTATTCTGATTTAAATTTGTGTCAATAATTTAAGTGATTCTTAAAATATAGAAACAAAAAATTGCATGAAAGTAATTGAAAGAATCTCTAATTTATATTTAATATAATAATGTAATGGAACCCTATTACTAAGACTTCATTTTCCATTTATCAATCCGTCCGTCCTCAAGCTGTGTCTCATGTACCGTAATAGGTAAAAAGTTGAAATGTTCACAGGATGTGTAGTTCTATTCGGGACAGTTGAGTTACGCTAGTCTTCTTCTATTTACCTAGGGTAAAAGAACAATGAACTTGCGAAACGATAGGTGACTAGATAAAACGGAAGTCGACTTACAAAAATCGGACTCTATATATTCTCACTCCTCAAATATAGGACTTATAAGAAGATTGATTACCCACTTCTCTATGGTGGAGGAAAGATTCCTGGATTCGCTGATAATAACACTTCCTCATTCAGTAACAGTAGAAAATCATATGAAAGACTATTTAACAATTTGTCATTTGTTTAAATAAATACGAGAAACTGCTCTGACATTTGGATCTCCCATTCCATTTCTAGACAATAAATTTAAAAAAATAACAGATGATTCGACTACTGCCGTCATTGCTTGATAGATTGCAAATATAATAATGAAGAAGAAAGAAAAAGTGAGAAAGATATCACTTTAAATTTTCGTGCAGTTTTCGATTGAAACTATGAGGGATATTCCTATATATTTTGATATTTTATTACAAGTAATAAAATAGCAAAACGAAATGTTAAAGAATTTCAATAAAATTATTTCATAACAACAAAAAAAAAAAAAAAAAAAACAAGAAACAATAAAATAAATTAGATAAAAAGCAAATATATATGAGCAAATGAGCATAAAGGACGCCCCCATGGGGCATTTTATTTTGCATGGCATAAAGATTGAATTATACATAAAATTCTTTATTGCACTTTTTTTTATATCACAGCGGCTTACACCCGCATATATAAAATTATGTACAATACAAAGAGCAAAATGTTTTACATTTTCCCAGAAAAATTCGGTTTTTTATTGTTGTTGTTGTTGATGTAGAAAAAATTATTTGTTGTGTGGAAAATATTATGGTTTCGTGCCACAGAAACAAAAACAAAAAATAAAACTGATGCTTATTAGTTTCAAAAGTATTTATTTACTCAAATTTAATACTATAATACTTATGTTGAACATTTCGCATTTGTGCAATACAAAATCCGCAAAAAATTGCTAATACCTTACTAGACGCAATTAATGAAAAACAAAACAAAAAAATTAAAAAATAAAATAAAAAAAGACTGTTGTCGAAATGTATTGCAACAGAAGTGCAGATGTAATCTTGTAAATCCTCGCGGTAAACACTGGTACCAGTACATTCGTGCATCAGTTTATATTAAAGTAGGATTGGCTCTACTAAATACCGGTAGCCTGTTTCCAATCTTTTCTCTCTGCGAATCTTCTATTGGAGTTGTTATTTAGTTACTTTAATATAGGTATGTTTAAGTATATTAAGAATCTGATTATGAATACAAATAATATAAGAGAATTTTATGAATTTATTGAAGTAATATTCTTTATAGTTTGATAGAAGAATGAAGAACGAGAAGAGCACAAAATTTGATTCAAGGGCAAACAAAATGTTTCTTTAAACCAGACAAGGGATCCACGGGTGTGCATTTTGTATTTAGGTCTGCCATAAAATGCAATAATTTGACTGACTGATTAGAAGATCAAAGGCAAAGAATGGGATGTAATTATGGTCGTGCTGGCTAGTGAAACCAACAAGAAGAATCTACGAAACGAGCCAGATACCCCAGTGGGACTCTCACCACACTTCCCAAGTCATAAAAAATGCTCTTCCAAGAAAGCGGGATCGTCTTCTGAGTAGTGCAAGGCAGTCATATAGAAGGCGCTGAATGCTTTCTTCTTTTTTTTCGTTTTGGCAGCTATGACAGAAGTCTTCATGTGGAACGTGTAGCCTCTGAGCCATTCGCCTGATCGCACAGTTCCCCGTTAAAACTCCTGTCATCATCCCAATCCTTTTCTTGTTAAAGTGTAGAAGTTCGGATGTCATTTTTGACTGATAGGAAGGCCAGAGCTTATTAGCGATAGAGCACCCTGGCTCGTTCGCCCATTTCGTCAATGCTAACTCCTTAGTGTCTGCCTGCCATCAATTCTGATAAAATATCTATCAGGGGTCTGCTTAAGTCCTTAATCGCCCGGGAGATAAGCATTGCACATGCATCCGCCATCTCATTTCTTAAGAAGCCAGAAAGGCCAGGCCAGGCATCCAGTTTATCTCTATTGAGTGCCGTCTATCTAGATTAAGAGCATCAACAATGCGACGGATGATTTTACTCTGAATATTATGGGCCTACTGAGTCTTAATACGTTCCTAGGGTTTCCTCTCAAGGTGCTGATCAACTTTGCCGCTTGCCAGATCGGATACACCCCCGGCTGAAACACACTACTCCAAATAGGTAGACGAAAGGAAACTTGGGCTGTCAGCTCCTCCGAAAAGATGCCCGCGCCCATACCTTCTTCCGTCTTGGAGTCGTCTGTATAGATTGAAAGCCCGTCACTCCTAGTGGCGTTACCCAGCCTCCAAATTTATTTGTAGTCCAAACTAAGAAACAATGATCTCAGGCAAACAAAATAGTCAAATCGCAAAGCGATCGTTTTAAAAACTCATGCAAACACTTGATTTTCAAATTCTTCTACGACAGTCCAATTGTTGTTCGATTTACATTAAATTTAATATAAACAAAGTAAATATCCTAAATATCAGTGAAAATGTGTTGAACTTTTTTAAATTAATTTTAAAATTTCGAAATTTGCGAAATATTCAAAGGTTTTTATGAATAAGAACATGGAGCATTGCTACTCCAAAGGCAATTTGGTCACAATCTCAGCCCGAGATTCAATTAATAATTTTTAAAATTTTTAAATTTAAGAACAGTTTGCCTACATGGAAGCTGTGTTGTACAATTATTGTAATTTTATATTTTTTTCCTGTTGCACATTGCAATCAATATACATTTATAATAAATTGAACTCTCAATCTAATTTTGATCAACTGTGTGATATTAGCTAATGAACTTAATAAAGGGTAAGCAGATTATAAAGTATCATAAAAGTGATGAACATTTTGCAGCAAAAGGAAAGTGGGGAAAGTGTAATTAGTGGAGTAAGTAATTGAATTATGCAAAATAAGTATGTTTCTATAGGAGATATATTGCATAATTCAATGTTTATATAGCAGATAAATATTGTTGCTTTGATGTTAAAATATTAATAAAAAAATTTCTATTGCATGTGACATTTGAACTAGGACACAATTGCTGAATTGAGGAGCTCTAGAACTGAATGGTGATAAAAGCATATATAGAATATTATATAGCAGCAGAAATACCATACATACTTATATGGATACATAGATAGATAGATAGATAGATGGATAGATTCATTCTACTGTTTTTATTTGTTGTCATTAAAAAATGAAAATATAAATAAATAATATAAACACGTCAACTGTCGATTCAATGTTGACGTTGACCAGACAAAGTACAATAAAATGCAAAAGGACCTTCACGTGCAATCCTTTGCGTTGTGGTAACTCGGTAAATGTAGAATGATGGTTCTGGTGATGGAGAATCGGTGGAATTATGTAAGCGACGCAAAACGCATTTAATACAAATGATGATGGTATGCAAAATTGAAAAGCTCAAGCCCAAGTCAAGATACCATCCACCCAATCTCCCTATACTTTATTGTCAGTCAATTGGTTGTTAACTATTAGTTGTTAGTTGTGGGGTACCTTTCATAATATTAGTTCTGCTTTCTTGTCTCCCTTCCCATGTCCTTCGATAAACTCAGAGAAAACTGAGTTGGCAGCATTGCGACGGTTTCCTTCTTTTTTTGAATGCGGCGACATGAATATTACATGTCCATGTCCATGTCAATATTTCTGTGTGTGTTTATATATATATAAAGTGAGTAAATATGTATTTAAATGTGGGGCTGTGTGGGTGTAGGAACTCGATTCGCAGTAAGTAAAGCCAAGAACGCCGCAAGCTGTAAAGCAAATTAGTTCGTAGGAATGAACGACTCTGAGAATGAGCACAACAGAGAAAGGAAATGTATGAACATTTGTGAGTAGTATGAGTATGAAGTATGTGTAGATGAGTGAATGAGTGAATGGATGAGTGAATGAGTGAGTTAGCTAGGATACACATAGACAGACAGATAGAAAAGCAGTAAAGGACTTTCGAAGCTACTTTGGTAGAGACCGTCAAGCATAAAGGTTTCAACATATTTTTATTTTATAGTCATTTCTGATGTTGTTGTTGTTGTTGTTGTTATTATTTTAACAAAGATCAGTGTCTCTTAAACTGTGAGGATCTGCAAAACATTACATTCGACATTCAATTGACATTCCCAAGAAGTTTTGGGTATTTTTACCAATGCTTAATTAATTTAATTTTAATTTTAGAATATAAAGTTCTGAAAAAGAATCACATTGCTTAACTAAAGATTCAAAAATTTCTAGCAATAGATTATATAAATGTATTATTGCATAAAATACTAAACTTAAAAGTTCGACCTAAGAGTTTATTGAGCCAAATACTTACAATTTGAAGAAAGGTAAGGTGGTAAGAGTCCGCGAAAGGCATATTTCTTAAGATGGCTTTCATGAATTCTATAAGTTTGTTTAAGAAACACTGACAAAGATAACAGGCTTTAATGCTTTAGAATTCGCGAGGAAACGACACACAAAACAGCAATAAATAAATAAAATTTCATATGTACATATGTAAACACAAAAACATATACATATGCACAGATAGCAGTCTTTCTTATTTATATATTGTATATATATATATATATATTGTATATATGTTTGTGTATGTATGTGTATGTATAGATATGTGCAGGCCTTTTTCTTAATGATAACTCAGCATGAGTGTAAGCTTTTGACATGAGGCTTGGGGCTAATCATTTCTATAACATTTCCCTGTAATTGCTGTCTTACGTTACGTATACGTACGAGTATAAGTTGAGTATATTTTATATACAATATATTTGTAAACATTTAATGTTAAGTTGCAAACAAACTAATAATCAAAACAATAATAATCATCATTACAAAGGACAATGGACGACAAACATACGACACAAACCAAAAGGGAAATATACTTATGTACATAGTGCCTCTTAAGGAAAAGTTAATATTATTAATTGCATTTGATAGTTTGTTAGACATATATAAACATATGTAAATATCGAATCGATTTGCAGCAATTTGTAACTTTTGTTATACAAACTTATATAGATGTATTTGTATCTAAATATGTACATAGGTACATATGTAATGGTGAGTGTGTGTGTGTGTGTGTGTCTCTGTGTGTGTGTGTGTTACGCTTTCAAGTTAATTGCAATGTTGTAAACCCTTCAATTAGGCGAATTACAAACTTGCATAATTCCATTTCTCGAGAAATCGTTAAATGCCAATAATTGGTTCATTTGTTCGTGCCTACGTTTATTTGTTTGTTTGTTCATTCGCTCACTCATTTTTTCCTTCCTTCCATTTCATTTGCTTTTTATGCTTTTAAAGCTCAACCTCAACCTCAACTTTTGCTGGTTTTCTTGTAATTTTGCTTACATTTGTGTGTTTAAAATTTTTCGCATATTCGCACTTTCCTATATATATACAATATAAATAAAATTATCACACTCTGTCATGAGATTTGTAACACTACACACAATAGAATCATGGATGACACAATTCTGAGACTGCTGCCGTTGATAGCTTAGTCTCTTATGGCAATAAATTCAAGAACAAATTCTAAAATTGGAAGCGTCATGAGCTGCATTTAAGCTACCGAACTGAATTGATGCTGTAATTCTTTCTATTATCGAATGTTAACATACAATACTATTAGGTATAGTAAGTAGAGCAAGAAATAAGATAAAGTGTCGACTAATTCCCTTAAAAACTTTTGAATATCCCCGCGTAGGGTATGAAAATATTTTTAAAGCTTCGATAAAAGTGAACTTATGTTCTGTCATGTGCATATTTGCTTTTTAATTGCCCCCATTGCTTTTCTCTTGATAATATAAAGTGCAGCCTAAAAGCAGGTAACATTTCGTTTTGCTTTTTTAGATTTTTGGTGCGGTTTCGCTATTTCACTTGCTCTTTGATTTAATGTTTGAACATTAATTAACAAATAAAAAAAAAAAAAAAACACATTATTAAATAATGAAATACTCTTGAGCCCCCTAAGCTCTCTCTTTGTAATTTCATTTAATTTTCCATCAGTGTATTTATCTTTAATTTTAAGCATTAAGATTTTGTTCAACGACGTTTATTATAAACTATGAGATGATAGCAGCCACTTTCCAAAATTGATTCAATTCACTCTGGATTGAGTTCAAATGATTGTACAAAACTGACAACTAATCGCAAATTTTTGTTTGTCTCGTGACTTATTGAAAGATTGGTTAAATAATGCATGTGTTTCAAAGGGTTAAATGTCCTGGGATAGTTTTTTAGCCTTTGAGAGATACCCAATGAGAGCTTTGGATTATTGTGAGAGCCTATTTAAATCTTCCATGAATCAGCTCATCGTTCCCGATAAATGTATAACAGCGACATTTTCCATAACATAAAATTTAAGAGTTCTTGATTATTCCGGTTATGACGAAACAAGTCACACTATCATCTGTTGTCAGTGAAGTCTCTATGCCTACTCCTAATGGGCGTAACTAAGGGAAATGACTTAAGAAATATTGTATTTGGGGGCTGGGAGAAGATCCATTATCCATGCCACACCATTAGTAGACTGGGTCAACATTTTCTCCAAGTACAATAGTTTGAAGAAATTGGCATGACTCACCATAATGAGCAGTCCGCATCTCCAGGATTTTTATTCAAAGTATAATATATTCTAAACAAATCTTAATCTTCTTATTTTTTTGTTTTTTTTTTTTTTTGTTATGGATCTCTATTACAGCTCAGAATAAATTTAGTTACAATAATAATTTGAAATTTTTTCAGATATTTTTTAAGAAATTCTTTTAATATTTTTGCAAAAAACAACATATTCTCTCTTAGTTTGCATATTTTATCATTATAAATATAATAATAATAACAATAATAATATTAAAATGAAGTTTCTAAACAGTAGTTATTATATATAATGAATGCATTTTTTGTAATTATCATAATTTCTATATACGAAACTCTTTTAGATATGCAAATAGACAGCAGCGTTTCCATGATGTCAAGGGAGTTATTATTATATTGCAGTTGAGTTCAGTTCAGTTCAGCTGAGTTAAGTTTAAAATTGAAGTGACATTTTATAGACAATAAATTGATTTGTACACATTAACAAAAACAAACCACAAAAGCTACATTGACGCCATTAGGAAATTATTTACAATATTTACTAGATCACAGACAACAAACACCAATAACAGAAAAAAGCAGTACAATATCATGTATGACAACTATGACATTTGTATATAAAACTATTGTGGATGCTTTTTTGGTTGATTTTTTTTTTTGTTTGTTTTGCAGATTGAAAGTAGTTTCATTGTTTGCATCAGTGAAAGCATGAAAAAAATGTCAATTGTACAAATATACAAATGTATACAATATTCACACAGATACACACAAACCCTCACTCAGGTACATACTAGTATTTGTTTCATCTAAGTAAGTTGATGCAAATATAATCTTGTGGGAATATGACAAATAAATATGCTACAGATGAAATTTGATGCAAAATCATTGTTTTAAATACAGTTCAACTTTCATAACCCGACCTGCTATAATACGAAATTTCCATAAATAATTCCTTTCATGTAGTTTAACATAATTCAATTTACTATATTAAACTTAATTCTAAAACGAGTGACTAACTGGACTGCAACCATCAAATAAAATTCTTTCAATTCCAGTTGAAGCTTGACCTAGTTGAGTGTTCACGTCCAACGCAGTTTCTAATACCTAGAGATTTTATTTAGACCTTTCCGCAAAATGTGGCCAAACTATAAAAATTATTTATAGCAAACACTTGAAGCATGTCTTCATTAGAAATGCTATTAAGTCATCTACTCAGAACTTACATCAGAACTTTATAGCATGGTTACAAAATGGATTAAATTGAATCTTATACATATAAATCTGCTCGTGAAGACTACATTGAGTTCGAAAATGAGAGTTTCTTAAGGGACAACAAATGTTGGGAAATATAGATGAAATGAAGTAATGACTACAAGTGATATGGAAGATGATGACAATGGTTCGAACACAGAATGTATACAATAGATTTCCAAGAATGATAAAGATGAAATAATTAATTCCTTGACAATTTTGAATTCATATGTTAATAGCATTTTTCATTCATAATACATTTTACTGAATTTTTCTTTGAAAAACTTACAAATAAATGAAGTACAATAGTTATTTATGTATAACGCGTCATCTCGTTAAATTATTGTACCTTTTTTTCTTTATCTTTTTTAATGCTCTCTGCTTGCTTGCTTGTTGATTAATTGAAGGCTAAACTAAACAAAAGTCCTGTCACGCTTTTCTAAATGAACATAAACTAAAGAAATTTAAAAAGCAAACTGCTTCAACTCTACACTGCACCGCTGATTCAAGTAACTTAGTGATAAAAATAACATACCGGTGATGTTTAAATAGTGGTTTTATTTTCTTGCTTAGTCCCGAGTCTTTCGAGAAGTAATGGACGCTCCTCTGCCACCAACACTAGATGAAATCCTGCTGCTGCTGTTGTTGTTGTTGTTGTTGGTTCTGCTTAGCACGTTGCTGCCTGCGTAAGGCGGCTGCATCATTGAATGGATGGTAATGATGGTGCTGAGCAGAGCCGGTGGCAATATTGGTGTTATGTTGCTGCGAAGATAACGATGGCAGCGGCAAGGTAGCTGCTGATGCTGATGCTGTTGGTGGAGCTAGCAAAGCAGGCATATAACGAGGACTGTTCCATGGAGTTTCGGTAGCAGCCTCAGCTTCGTCATCGCTGTCAACCATTGGATCAATTGTAAGCGTCGATGTGGCATTGTTGGTATTGGGTGCAGCGAGTATGCCACGCTGTTGGTGTCCCATTTGTCCACTACCTCTAGCAAGATTAGTAAACTCCCGATCGAACTGTTCAGCTTCTTCTTCCATCAAATTAATAAACTCTTGACGTTCCTCAAATTGACCCGAACGGAGATCTTGTTCCATTTCAGTAATGTGTGCACGATTATCAATATAATGGCCAATTGACATTTTCTTAATACCCGATCGTGAATCCTGTACAGTTTTACGAATTTCGTGTACGCCACCGGGACCAGTTTGTGTACGAGTCGTAGCCTGATAGTTTAGTGGACCATCTGGTCCAGACCTCCTTGAAATAACCGAAACCGAGCAAATGGAAGCAGCTGGCGGTGCGCCAGTATCAGCACTTATTAAGCCATTCATGTTAGGTATAGCCAGCTGGAATGCTGGAAAAAATGCATCCAATGCATTTGGTTGTCTGCGCTCCATAAGTGCATTCTGTTGAATGCCTCCATCGAATGGTTGAAGCGTATTAAATGGCTCCGGCGTGAAAGAGTTCATTAAAACATTGAATAAACGAATTTGCTGATTTAAGGTTCCCGTGGAGTTGTTCATGATCCCTAAATCGTCCTCAAAATCACCAATTAAAGATGTCTTTTATTTTAGATATGAATTTACTTTCTTAAAATATATTTTGCGTTTCCGTTCAGCAAAATTTAAGCGCGTTTGTCTCAATTGACACAAGTTTTCACTCGTCAGCGCCAAGTTACCCGCGCTATACCGATTCGCTGAAAAGCTGCTCACTCGCTACTTTTATTAACGAAAGGACCGCGTCATCTGGCTTGCACACGACAAGTCAGGGTTGCTTTGCTATAAAAGCAAATAAAGCAATTTCCAATACTGCGGCGGTCACGTGGTTGGCACCTGCCGTTAACAGTCAAAGAGAAAGGTTAACCCAAACAATGCGTGGTTAGCTGCATCCAAACGAAAGCAAGATCACTCACTTGGTTTCGGATATTGTAAATGGTCAGACGTGTGATCAGATAATAATTAAATAATCAATTAAATATTAAATAGAAAAATGTCAAATAAAACTTAAAATACAAAAATGATAACTTATATAAGCATTTGTATTAGTAGCGAAAGATATTATTGTATATTATTTGGATATTTTGAATATATCTTCTTCTAATATATTAGGATAGCTTTTGAGGTATTTTCGCAGGTATTTTCTCTCTGACTGTTAGCATTTTGTATGTACCATGGTGGATCCCGTGATTATTCTTAAGGCTTTCGACTGAACTCGCTGCAGTTTTTCGACGTTGGTAGGTGTAACAGTTCTCCAAATCTGTATGCCATATAGTTTTGTTTAGGGCACTTTGTACTCTAAACGTAAAACTAATTTCGATTTAAGCATCCATGGCATATTTTTCATTTTAATCATAATGCTCGCCAATATGGTTGCGCCATGTAAGTTTTCTATCTAAGTGAGTAACAAGGTATATTACTTCAACCCACTGAGATACATTGTTGCCATTAATTTCAATGAATGAATTTCTTAGAATAAAGGAGAGCATTTGATTTTGTTTACCCTTATTCTTCAAGTTTTAAATCAATCTTCTACGGAATTTATGTGATTTTGGAGATGATTTCGGAGTTGTTGTGTGTGTGATCAAATTATTGCAGTATCATCATCCAAAGCAGTTGTCACTGTTTGGCTTTTCCTTGGCATATCAAACCTGGGGCTAGAATGTTACCCTTTAGAATTAAGGCATCTATTCTACTAGTGATATTGTTTCGCAGGAAGAGATGTATTTGAACAGACAATATTTTAGTTATTTTATGTTTAAGGCTGCAATGCCAAACTTTGCGCTACATCTAAAAAAAAAACTCGGTCGTGTGCAAGTCAGACTCATACTCGGAGGGTTCTTTACCAGATTGGGGTTTGTATGGGAGGTACCCAGCCTAGTGAGCCAATTTGGCTGACTCCAACAGATGTTTAGCGCCTTTATAAAAAACTTATAGCGGCAAAATTTTAGTTAAATAGTCCAGAAAGCAAGAAAGTGTTTCTAATAAAAACCTGAATTTTAATGTTGGATTTGTATGGGAGGCACCCTCCCTAGTTACCCGATCAAACTGATATTTTGACACTATAAGTTTCAAATCCACTTTTACAAACCAAGCAAATTTCAAGTTCGTGGGGTTATTGGATCGTATAGCTCCCATACAAACCATAAAGTTTCTTGTATGGGGACTCCTAAAAATTTTTGAATATATTTTAGTTTTAGTATTTGTTGCTGATGCCCGGATAGAACTTCACATTCTGTGAAAATTTCAACTCTCTACCCATCACGGTTCATGAGATGTAACGCGAGGATGGACGGACGGACAACGAAGTCCTAGTAATAGGGTTCCGTTTGGTACCCTTTGGGTCGAAAAACCTAAAAACAGTAAAAGTTCGCAAAATTGGATTTTTTTTGTATTTTATAATAGTTCGAGTTAGGGATGTTTGACTATAATTTTTAATGGATTGGATTTTTATGGCATCTGTTTTTATTATTATTTATTATTATTTTGTGTTCTTTTACTATTATTATTATTTGGTTTATTATTGTATTCATTCTGTTATTAGTTATGTTGTTCATGTTGTTCTTGATCTCATTTGTAAAAGTTGTTAATGCTGACAACATAGCTCAAATTTAAATAAATTACAACAACCCCTTATCCAGTTAAGATACTTTTACTTTAGTGAATCTGTTATTGTTTGTTGCTTGTTTTCATTTTCGTGGTTTGTGATTCATTTTCATATGAATTGATTTCAGTAATTTCATAAATTCGAAACAAAGAATTGTACTACAGATTGTTTATCATAATTATAACACTTTTGAGGTTAAAGTAATATTGTATTATAAATATTGTTCTTATTGATCTAATTTAATTTATTTTAACTTAATAATTTGCTATAAGAATATACGAGTTCCAAGCATAGGAAACCATCTTAAACACTTATAAAGACTAATAGAAAACAAAGCGATGGTTTTGTATTTTGTTCTTTCTATTCAAGAATCCTTTCCGTGAGATAAAAAACTGAAATTCTGCAAAGTGGTTGTAAGATGATAGACCTGATGGGCTTGGGTCGGCATTGAAAGTATTGAAATTTTAATGGAAAATGAATGAATTGGCAAAGGAAAGGAATCAATCACAGTTATGAAATAAAGAAGTCTTGAAACCCAATATATAAAGGTCGTTGTTTTAAACTTAATTTTGAGTACATGTCATATTTATTATTATTTGTTTTTACTATCCTTTTAGTTCTTTTCCATACATTTACGTGGCAGGCCTTTCAGGTTCCCTTTTTGGTAACATGAAGTCTATGGGCGTTTGCTTGTAATGCTTGCTTCTCTATAGGCAACCCGACACGAGCCATGGAATTATAAAAATCTCATTGCTCTTAAACACTCCTCGTAATTTATATTTATCACTGTAGTTTCAGATTTATTAGGCAATGAGAAATAAGAAAGAAGTGTGCCATATAGCAGTCATATGAAAGCTAAATATCTCTCCAGTTCTTTAATACAAAATTTGGAAAAACTTAGCGTCCTCAAGCAACGTACGAACGAAACAATAATATTTTAAAGGCGCATTGTGATCCTTGAACGTAGTACGGTAGTAAGGTGTCCCTGGCTGGTGTCAAGAAAGTAGCTTTTTTCAGTGAAAGCATGATGCTTGCACTAAAAAAAATGTCTATTGCACAAGCATACAAATGTATACAATATACACACAGATACACACAAACCCTCACTCATGTACATACTCGTATTTGGTTTTACTTAAATAATGCAAACATATTCCCCATATGTTTTAAATACAGTTGAACTTCCATAATTCGAACTTCTATAATACGCAATTTCTATAAATAATTCCTATGCACATAATTTCCTTCAATTTAATTTAATGTAAATTATCATAATTAAATTTGATATATATATATATATATATATAATATTAAACTTAATACTAAAAAGACTGACTAGCTAGGTCCCAACCATCAAATTAAATTCCTTCAATTCCAGTTGAAGCTGGACCTAGTTGAGTGTTGACCATTTTTGAAGAGAAACTCCTTTAGCTGCGTTGGGCAAAAATATATATTAAAAATTTGAATGAAAAAATGCAAATCGTCACGTTTTGTTAATTCTGTATCTCATGAACCGCACTAGGTAGAGACTTCAAATTTTCGCAGAATGCAAATTTTTTTTTTTTTTTTTTTTTTGAAGTCTATCACAGTTTCTCTTACCTTGAGATTTTCACTTCAGATCTGCCATAGAGATTTTATTTCGACCATTCTTCATAATGTTGCCAACCTATAAAAATTATTCATAGGAAACACTTGTAATCCTTTGATGCAGTTCCATTAAGAGCAAGAACTTTATAGCTTGATTACAAAATGGATTAAATTGAATCTTATACATATAAATCTACTCGTGAAGACTACATTGAGTTCGTCAGTCTTCGGCTAAATTTCGTTGCGATCGGTTGTATCCAAACGCCTACTCCTAAGACACTGCTTATTAGTTTAATCGAAAGTGTAAACAACAAGTGTAAAAGAAAATAGACAATATTCTCGCAGGTGCAGATCTTTATCGCCAAAACGGCACTTTATTGACAAAACACTAATAAGAATAATAAAGTGAAATAGGTACAACAAAATTTAAAACTCTGTTATTATGGGTGATCCTCCCGATCCCCACTCAGTGATTCCCACTGAAAATATGCAAATAAACAATTTATCACCAAAAGTTAAAGCAAAAATGTGTTCAAACGTTGGACCGAAATTTTTAAATGTGGAAAGAACTGATGAACTGGAATCATTTGTCAATGTCTCTCCTTTTCTAATAAGAAAATAAATATCGACAATGCTTGTGGTGGAACTGAAGTAGAAATGTGCAAAAAAACACGCATTGGCAACTTGTTAATTAAAACAAAAAAATCAAAAAGTAGCCAATAAACTACTCCAATTAAAATCGTTCACCAATGAAATTAATGTTAAGGTATCGATGCACATCAGCTTGAACTTTACAAAGGGTATCATATATTCAAATGACCTTCGCGGAATGTCGAAAGAAAACATTCAAGGAGAACTTGAAAAACAACATGTTGTCGAAGTGAAAAAGATTCTGAAAAAAGTTGACAACGTATTAAAATAGACGGGCCTACTCATCAATACTATTGAAGCATTGGAACTAGCACAGCACTTGATGATTGGTGCATAGTTTGTGGACTAAATCAACATACAAATCCTAAAGGAATTCAAGGCCCATCTCAAAATTCAATCTTCAAAAAATGCTTAATGTTTATTAAATACCAAGAAATTCAAGCAATTAAGGTACTAAACAAGGTTGACAACAGAAAGGCTTTCCACATATACAAGGAAAGACACCATCATGACGGAGCTCTTTATTCAACTGTCGCCAAGCAACATAATGATAAGACTGCAAATCAAGCAAGCAACATGACTACTTCCAACACACTAAGCCACCAATGTACTACTAACTCATGCATCTCTGGACTAGGAAATACATTCAGCCAAGTTCAACAACAAACATCATCTGTAAGAAACTTAATTTCGTATGAAGATATTGAATCCTTACCCTCTGACTCAAATAGCTCTAAAAAAACAATTACCAAAAAAATATTGCGAAAAAATACCTCCAAAAGAACTCTTAGGAAACTTAAAACCAAATCTAAACAGATAAATTAACCCAAAAACAAAAAAAAAAGGAAATTATAAATTGCCCATCAATAGAAGACAGTGAAGATTAGTTCTATAACATAAATTTAATCTCCAGTTAGGTCCCGCAGAGGTTGATCAAGCGATAGACGCGGCTGAAACCCTCAGTGGGTGAAACGGGTTGTGGCTGGATCAATCGCTTCAACCACCAAGAATTGGAGTAACATTAGACGCTTCTGCGGCCTCTATAATAGGAAAATATTCATGCCATAACCCACCCAGCTACTACCCTAAGTATAATCGATAAGCTAGAAATAGCTAACACATTTGCGAAATACTGGTTGTCAGAATCAAAAGACTCCAAATTCCCACAAACGTTTGTGAACTGCAAAAATTCGATGAATAACACATACCCATATAGTACTCGATCAACGACTGCCCTACTTATTGAGAACGATATAACCATCATAGAACTACACTCAGATCAACACTCTCTAGTCTAAAAGGCCATACGCCAGGCATTGACCGAATTTCACACCTTATGATTAATAATGCATCTCTCTCATTTAAAAATAGACTGATAACACATATAACAACATCTTAAACAACTATATACCTCAACAATAAAAAATTACAATAGCTTAACAATTCCAATATTAAAGCCTGATTCCGACAAAAATCTTATAACCTCATCATATCCTTGAATCCCTGTTTTAGTAAAGTATTCGATAAAATTGTATGCCAAAAATACTAAACTATGTAAAAAGTTATATGACATATAGAAAAATAAAATGTAGATTATCACACCATTGGCATCTCCGATACATACCCAATTCACAATGGAATTCCCCAAGGATCTCCAATATCGGATATATTTAAATAGCTTATAACAAACTTACAAATACAA